>JAPYZL010064477.1:0-14619 GCA_030522825.1 Platygaster orseoliae | reverse complement strand
CAATAGCAACATTTTAACATATCTACTTCGATTGTGTAGCTGACAGTGTTGACGAAATAATCGATATTTTGAACACCTTATAAAACTTTCGGATAGTTGCGTATCGGCGCTGGTCTGGAACTACAAGTTAAAATAAATCCACACACTTCAGCATCTACTTAAAAACAAGCTTATGGAATAAGTTTTCTGTCACAGTAAACGGTTTAGACCTACGTCAATTGTAAGTACCGAAAATGGTGATGGCCGTCATTACCCTATGGCGGTCATTACCCCATGGTCGTCATTACCCCACTTTCTCCTATACATTTTCAATCAAAGTGTATAGAAGAGATCGTTTGAAGATATTAGATTCAAGAAAGTTACGTCTTCAATGTGCATGATAGTTAAAAACGATAAAATTTGTTGCATTCATAGGTTTAATAAGAACTTCAAATTGAAAAAAAAAAATTAGACTTTTGAAAATATAAACAATTAAGTTTGAGATTTTTTCACACCTAAAAAAATGTTGTCAATCAATTTGAGAACGATTAGATGAGAAACGATATAGTTTATGTTTCAAATTTGAAAACTTTTTTATTCTGATTTTATTAGAATAGTGTAATTAAAAGAATGGATGACAAACGAAAAATAAGAAATTTTTTAATTTATGAGTTCTCGCATTGACGATCTAAAATGTGACTCAATAAACCTCAAAATAAACATTAAAAGACAACTTAAATTTAAATTTAAATGTTTAATGTATATTTCCAAAAGATCGGAGATTTTTCATTCCTGGAATCGTTATAAAAAAAACTAAAAATTTTAATTTTCACACTGTTGACCGTTCAGTCATAATTATATTATTTTAACAAGATACAAACAAAATTTCCATATTGCTCTGAAATACTCGAAAATGAAATATAATTTGCCCTATTTTGCCTGAACTTAGCATATTATTTTAATAAACCGTAGAAAAACATAAATTCGACTACTCTGAATTTGTAATAATTAGGAATAACAGCTTTTTCAGAAGTCGAAAAAAATCAAAACATCGTAACATCCAAATTTGAAGATTCCAATTTGAAAAATTTTAAAAATGTAAAGTTCTATTATAAACTTTCGAAAAAATACGAAATAGACTTATTTACCAATTTGATAAAAAGCTAGATATAAAAATTTAAATATTGTTAATCCAACATGGAAATCGCCAACTATCAGGATACTGTGTCACTGATACTGAAGTTTCTAAAAAATGCAATTTTTTTAAAGTACTTACTTTAACGTATAAAATTTTTGTAGATAGCAATTGCAATTCCAATGACTCAACCTCTCAATTCAGAAAATTAATAACTGACAAAATTGTGCGTCAAATTTGAAAAACAATTTTCACATTGTTCTATGTTTGCTTTTTACAAATTTATACAATATTATATAAATAACGTCATTGTATAAATATTGTATAAATTACGCCACATTGTGCAACAAAATTTCATTTTTTTTTTCGTTATCCTGAATTTTTTTCAAGAAAATAATATGTAGTAATGAATCTCCTGAAAATACCTGCAACATATTTTTGAGATCCTATTAGCCATTTTTGAATAATGAACAATTATGTTCTAAATTTGTAGAACAGTCAATTTTCATCGTATTTCGAAAAATAAAAATTCTATTCGTATCTTTTAAAGCCAATAAATTGATTCTCATAATTATTTTTTCAAAAATATTTTTATTTATTATATTAAAAAGTTACGATGCACGTCACTAATGACGACGTGATACGAATAGACTTTGATTCTTCTAAATACGATAAAAATTGACTGTTTTACAAATTTTCAACATAATTGTTTATTACCCGAAAATAGATCTCATAATCACAAAAATATTTTCAAATCATAAAAAAATTTGTTGCACAGTGTGATATGAACTTATAGCAGCGAATTCGATTGTTCCTTCCATACAACTTGCCAAACATGAAAAGACACCCTTCAAATTTCAAGGGTGGGTAATCGAAGCAACAGACGAGATCTCAAGTCTCGGGCACTCGAGGTAACCGTTGCCGAATGGTCCCGAATAAATCGTGCCGATCGCGAGCCATATTTTATACGGGCGATAGGACGCGATAGCGCGCCAAGTGGCCGCGTTACGCGGCGGACGAGCGTTGAACCCCTCTCGGGCCCGGGAATAACGGCTATCTTCGCGTTTAACCTTCGGCCGAAGGACTCGCCGCGCGAGATCCCGTTCGAGTCCTCTCCGTTACCTCTCCCTCTTGACTTCTTCGTCCCTCCACCGCCGGCAGCCCATATTCCCGTCCTCTTTTTCGCCCCGACGTCTTCTCTCGCGTCGTTTTACGATGCATCCGCGAATTCTGACGAGCGATGTTATCTGGACGGGGCGCGCTCTCGCCGGCTGTTAAGCCGGAGATTAAACCTACCTATTTGGCCCCGACCGCCGTGTGCTCTCCGCTTTGGAATTAATCCGACTCGCCTCTGACGCTAATCATATCTATTACTGTTCTCATTTTAATCCGATTCGCCATTGTTGCCCCGTCGTCTGCGTATGCTGTTTCAGCGTTTTCCCTGTTTTCCGAGGAGATTGCCACTGACAATGAGTTGGAATTGGTGACAGGCGCGTGGAGAAGATTGTGGGAATTCGATCTAATGACCTGGGATAATTTATCAATGGTGGTGGGTTTACCAGGAGCTTTAAGTTGAATTCACTTTCACCAATTTTTCGTTAGTTGTGACACTCTCTGAGAAAAAGAGTTAAGTTCTAAAATCTACCGTTATCGTAAAAACACCCAATACATATTTCCAAATCATCTAAAGCATAACCCAAACACAATGAAAACACACCTTCATTCAATCACCGTTTCCGTTACAAGGAGTTTACCCAACCCCAACAAAATGTAACCTGCGACAAGACAAATCACCTAGCATCGTAGAGAGCGCAGGAAACGAATGCTCCTTCATTTGCGGAGGGTCAATACAGTTTCGCGCGAGGCAAATTTGTCAGAGTAGCATCCGTCTAGGTCCCGGGGAATTGGCCCCGCGCACCCGGGGCCGAAGGAATCGTCGGCGCGGCCGTCGGCCCTTCTCCGGGACGATGGACTACGTATCGTTTGTATTCCCCGTGTCGTGGCTTCCAAATAAGACACGTACAAGGCGCTCCAATTTCAGCTGACACCTGCGCTTCTCGCGGCGTTTTCTCGCCGCCGTGAGACAGACACGTACGTGAACGCCGCCGCCGATCTTGCCTTTCCCAGTGTGCAAGTAACGGCTGCAACACTTAGCCGCTGGATTTAACGAGACCTTCGTGCCATACAAGGAATAAAACGGGTTAACTGAGAGCTTGCAAGATTCGGTGGTGACGGGGATGGGAATGGGTTCTGCTGTGTGATGTAATGTAATTTTTTTTTTCATTTGCTGTGGAAACAATGTATCAACAGAAAGGGGAAACCTTGAAATGCTGTGGTGATGGAAAAGTAGAAGTTGCGAGTCATGTTTTGGTTTTTTAAGAAATTGAGGATTCTGAGTGGGAAGAAATAATTGTCAGGGATAGATGGGAAAATTGAGGTGCTTGATTTTGCTTTTGCTGTAAAGTAAAGTAATATTTGGAGGTGGAAATTTGTATAATTTTTGGTTTAAAATGTGATAATATTGCAACTCATGATTTCGTGAGTTAAAAAAAAAAAAAAAAAAAAAAAAAAAAAAAAAAAAAAAAAAAAAAAAAAAAAAAAAAAAAAAAAAAAAAAAAAAAAAAAAAAAAAAAAAACTCGAAAAGTCACATTTAATAAAATCTATAAATAAAAAGTGTCAGTAAAAAAAATTATATTGAATTGATAAGAATAAAAATTAATTGATTAATTACAAAAAATCATTGAAAAAAAATGAATAATCAATACATGCAATTAAAATTTTCAAGAGAATTATACTAAGATGTTTTTCAGACAAAAAAACTAGAAATCATAACTGATAATATCTCAACTTGGAATAATGTGATTTTTCGAAAATAAATTTACAGTTTTTTCGTATAATTTATCGAAATTGTCCTTAGTTTTGTCAAAAAATTCATCATAATCTTACAAAAAAAAAAAAAAAAAAAACCGTTGAAATGTAACAGTTTATAAAATCAAAAAATAAACAGTTTTGATAAATAAAATCAATATTGAATTGATTATAATAATGCAAAATACAAAAAATAAGTAATTCGAAATCATGAATCATAAAATATTAATATTATATAATAATACAAAAGTAAGTTGAAAAATTGTATGATAATTTAAGGAAATTATTCTATAAGTTTGTGTGAAAATTCCTAATAATCTTACAAAAAAAAAAAAAAAATACTTAAAGAGTCGCAATTAATAAGATCTATAAATAAAAAGTGACAGTAAATAAAATTATATTGAATTGATAATAATAAAAATGAATTGATCAATTAATTACAACAAATCATAAAAAAAAGAATGAGTAATTAATACTTTAAATTAAAATTTTCAAGAGAATTATACTAAGATATTTTTCAGACGAAAAAACTGGAAATCATAACTGATAATATTTCAACTTAGGGTTATGTCATTTTTTTAAAACAAATTTACAACTTTTTTGAATGATTTATCGAAATTGTCCTTAGTTTGTCGAAAAATTCATAATAATCTTACAAAAAAAAACACTTGAAATGTAACAGTTCATAAAATCAAAAAACAAACAATTTTAATAGATAAAATGAATATTGAATTGATAGTTATAATGAAAAATATAAAAAATAAGTAATTGAAAATCATGAATTATAAAATATCAATATTATATAATAAATAATTCAAATTCCAATTTTCAAAAGAAGTATACTGAGATGTTTTCCAGGCGAACAATACTGAAAATCATTACGTGATTTATTAACAAATTTCCAAAAATATTATTGTAGAATTACCAAAATGAGAACATTCACAATTGTTCAATTATCTACAAACAATTACTGTAAAGGCTACAATTTTTAAATTTTGAGCTATCAATATTTGTTTGATTGATTTATTATAATAAATAGTGTGAGAATTCAAGAATGTTTCCATTAAATGTATTTTGTGATGCAAGGGAAACAATTACAGAAAAAATGAAAAAATTTAACTTTATTGAGTCAGAAATTTTTGAATTTGTGAATCAACAGTTTAAAAATAATGAGATACATAAAATATTTTGATTATTCATGGAAATTCAGAACTTGAATGATTTTAGTATATTTTAAGTTGAAAATGGTAGGAAATTAAAACCTCTGATAACGTGAAAATTTTATTGTGATCGTAAATTATAAAAAAATTTAAAAAGTTTTAGTATTAATATCTTTAAATTTCAAAAACTTCATAATAATATCTAAATTTAGGAATGCTAAAATGTTTGAGATCATCATGAAAATCATTTCCTTATCCCTAAAGTTAATAATTTTGCAAAAAAAAAGTATTATTATCTAATTTATTCGTTTCATCAATAAAATCGTTTTAGTCTGAAAAAAATTATACGTATGATAAAAGTATCAAATTTTTTTGTGCGAGAATTGTCAAACAATCGAATTGTATTTTTTTTCGATTTTAATTATCAAAGAACCAAAATTTTATCTGAAAATTTATGTCAGCAAATATTTTCTTATTTTATACTTTTTTTCATATTTATTATTGTATCAATTTGATTATCTGGTCATATTAAAAATCTACATCTTTTTCCTTTGCCCAAAATATTATGACCTTTCTTCAAAATTATTATAATTACCTTTAATTTTCTTAAAATTATAATTAATGCTCTAATATTGAGTTCTTGTGTTTGGATATTTACTTTATTATCATAATTTTATCATTTTTTTTTATATCGAATTCTTTTATATTTAATTAATAGTTATTATTCAAGTTAATACTTATACGAAATTTATCTGATTTTATTTATGAACATTTCATTTTTATTTTTCAATATTTTTATTTATTATAGTTTTTTAATACTTTTTTTTATTTAAAACCAAATCTATTTAATCTAACTTATGTTAGATTTAATACTTATATTTATTATTTCATACTCATATTTTTACTATTCAATTCTTCATTGTTGAATCCTTGTGTTTGAATATTTACTTTATTCTTATATTTTTATCGTTAAATTCAAGTGTCATTATTTGATATTTTATTTTTTTATGTATTCTTATGATGATCCATTTTTATACCGCAATACTTACATTTTTTTGCATAGAAAAATTTTACTTCAGAATTTCTCTATCATTCTCGTAATGCTTTTTTCGAAATTTCGAATCGCGATGCATGACTTAATCCTAAATCATTTCGTAGAACACCGAAATATCCGATAATGCATTCACGTAGCCTCCGGTAGATACTTTCGTTGATGCGCTCACTTGCCCGTAGCGAGGAACCGACCCGTTCTCGTTTGATGTTCGAGACGTGGAAGAAAAGGGCGCATTTGCGGTATTCACCAAGCCGCGATTAAGATCGAACTCGCCGTGAGTAATTCCGCGGTTCGCCCTTGAACACTCAGAGCAGTCCTTCTTCCTTTGCTTAGTCAATCGTTATGTACGACTTGGCCTTAACGCCAATCTCCTCCAGTAAGCCAGAAATTATTTTTTCGTACATTTAAAGAATATCGTGAAAATAAAGAAAATTTTCCAATATTCATTTATTTAATCTGATAACGATAACATAGATAGTCTATTTAGATGTAACTGATGGTTTGTTAATTATTTCATGCAATACCTAACCTTCGTTATACTCCTTTGACTCCCGTGTCTACGACTGCAACCAAATTACTTTTCGCGGAGTAACTGGTTTTTCTAGTGGGCTCTCGTTGCTGCTGAAAAAACGACGCGAACGCGCAAAATCTCATCTCAGTCTCGCGTAATGCTGAAGATAAGTGGTTACTGCCTCGTCTCGTCCCGTTTCGTCTCCCAGGATATAACGCCCGCGAGCGATATATATTGCAGCCCCGCGGTATTAATCACTTTTATTGGGTTATTATATTACTCGAGCGGCTAGCTCTCGGTTAAAGCGCAATTTGTCCCGGAAAAGATGCATACCAAATGCGAAGCGCCGCCCAGTTACTCTTTATCTTGCTCCGTACGCGTTATCGCTCGCGCGATCTCTCGAAATTCCACGTTCAACCAGATTTTTTGGCTTTTGTTTTTACTGAGTGTAACGTGAAAGCTTACGAATCTGGTACATAGTGGGCAGTGAATTTCATTTTGAATTAGTCGAGTTTAACTGTTCAATTTTTTTGGATTTTTTGTGAGAAGAGGAGAATGATTTATTTACTCAGTCGATGATTTATTCTGAAGTTTATGGTTTCAATTTTCTACTTAACAATCAGATTGAAACAATTATTCAAATTTTTTCATCATTGTTATCCCAGGTAAACCTCAAGAATTTAGACTCTATAATTTCACTATTTCACTAGATTTTACTAATTTAATGAAATTCCACAAGGTACATTTTTTATAATTAATATCCTTTTTTTTGTAATTTCAATAATCTTTTTCAATTAATCGAATCATTTTTCTCTTTTTATGAAACATTTTTTGAATATGTTCATTCATTTACACAATAATATTTTCTCTTTTTGAAATCGAACTTTCTCATCATTATAATATTTTTATGTATTGTTTTAAAATTTTCCAATGTTTACACACTTTTTATTACTATTTCCCAACTCAATGCTATTCTGAAACAATATAAAAGATTCCATACTTTTTTGTACTTCAACTACTACTAGAAAAACCCCTTAATCCACAATAAACCAATAATCACATTTCTCTCACATCGCAATGCCCACCCAACCAAACCTGAACGGAAACTAAATTCGCGTGAAGAGAAAGCACCGGAATCGCGGCTACTTGAGATCGAAAAGATTTTTCCGCGCTTTTTTTGCCAGGCGCTCGGGGCTGAAATGAGACTCAAATTAAAAACTATAAATCAGGTACAGAGGTCACGCCAAGCGAGCCGCCTACTCTCTCCCCTCCCCCCACTCTCTCCCAGAGCACGGGGTAAGAAGAGAGAATGAGGGGTGAGGCGCGACCCGACCGTAAAACAAAAATAAAAAATGAAAAATACAGAAAAAACGTTGCACTGGATGAAAAAAACACTGTCCGTTCACTCGACATTTTTGCCGTTCCGTTGTTTCGCCATTCTCCCCTTGTCCGAAATTCAACCGGCCGTTACGTAATTTAGCTGCAACTCTACAGAGCGTTCTTGGCGGTCAAATAAGTAGCCATGAAAATTCGGCTAAAAGGTAGAAAAATATCACGTCTACCATTTCTTTGACAATTTCATAAAAGCTCGGATGGAATGTGATCAAATTTAATTACGAAAAAGTGAATACATTGAAGGAAGATGCGAGAATTATGAAATTTCCACGTCTGCTGATTTTTTTAAGGTGCGAACTTTTTCGAATTTTGACTAACATTTTTCGGATTTAATCTTTACAATTTAGAAACACAGTTAAAAAAAACGATCTGAGTGAATAAATCAACAATAGTTCAACAACTATAATTTATATATTATGTTATTTTTATTTGTTTCCAACGACCAATACTCTATTGACAATTAAAAAATTATAATTACAAAGATTGCAATCAAACCTTATTATTTATATCTAAGTATAGATCTACACATTTTCCTATTAAGTCCTGGAATAGTCAGTGATAAAATTTCATCCGTTATAATTGTATTTCCTGATATTATCATTCTAGGTATACAAGCATTGGACGAGAATGAATTCTTGAAGTGTTTTTTCATGAAAAATGAATTCGTTGATCTTGCGATTAAAGTTCTAACGTTTAATAGATAAAAAACGAATCACCTACTACTTGAAAATATGTTGTTTATTTATTGTCAGAAAAGCAATTATGTTTAATTAGGATAGCAATTATCTACTCATACTGATTAGAATGAGTAAACTCAACAGTCTGCAACGTCAAAGGTTATTTCAGCTGTTTGAAATAGTTGCACTAATAAAGTTATTTAACAAGTGGTACGAATTAGAAATAGTCAGACCGAATAAAAAAACGAAATTACATGAAAGCTCGTTTTCATGTTTCATGTTTATGAAAGCTTATGATCAAATTCAATTTTTTTTTCGAGCCAACTTTTTTTTTTCTTACTACTTCTCAGTTAGTTGTATTACAATTTTTCCTTCGGCTGGTAAAAAAGTGAAAATGTCAACGTTTTGGAATATGATGACCTAAAAATTCAAATATAGCAAATTTGAATAATTACAAAAAAAATTTTCAACTGTACAAGTTTATACAAAACAGAAACCGGAGAAAAACTGAGTTCGATTTAAAACTGACTTTTAGAAGAAAATTATTATAATTATTATAATTAATTGCAGTTTTGTTCAAAACATAATGCCCAATAAATTATATGAAGTCCAAAAAATATTATGTAACCAAATTCTACCACTTTTGGGGAATATTGTTAACATAATATAACATGTTTAAAATATGTTTGTGAATAACATTTTTACAATAGTATAAGCAAGAAATAAAAAAAAACATGTCAAATTAAAAACTGTACAAAACTTTTCTTGATTTATGTAAAAAAAAGGAAACAATTAGAAAAACTTACAAATTGTAGTTCTATAAAATTCTCGTAATTTTGAACAATTTATAGAATTTGTGGAAATTTTCTAAAACTTCAAATTTTAATTGAATTTTTATAATTATATAATATTTTCGTGCCAAGATGTATTTTAGATTTCAATTAACTTCATAATGATATGAAAATGAAATACCCAAAAATACCATTCAAAAATCAATTAATTATTCAATTCTAGTTAAACTGAACCATCGAAATATTTAACAACTACTTAACATTTCTCAAAGTTATATTATGCTCTAAATTATTTTAAAAATTCAAATATTTAAGACTGTATCTGTATGATGAAACATTTTTTGATATTTAAAATGTAGTATATTACACGGTTTCTGTTGCTTTTCGGAATTAAAAAATTTACACGATGTACAAAGTTTATCAACATTATCTGAAATTCAACTAATTATTTGAATTTTATAGAATTTACAACAATATGGAGAAGTGTCCCAATGTCTTTTCATTTTCTTTATATTTAAACAATAATAATCGAAAAAAATTTATCAAAATTTCTGTAACTTCTAATAATTTTTTTTTTAATTTTCAATACTATCAATTTATTCAAATTTTTGCATAAAATTAATAAAAAACATACACTTTTTCTAAAATCATGATAATGATCACAATATACAAAATTTTCAGTTTCTAAATTTTTTCGAAGTCCCGAAATGTTAAATATATTAAAAACTATTCACAGATTGAACTTGGACTAAAATAATCAGAAAATTTTGACATTAAAATATATGGACATAAAAATCTTTGATCATTACAGTTTAAACATTGTGGTTTCCATCTATTATTATTATTTCACGTAATATTATTATTAGAAAAAAATTGCTTAATTAATGCAAGTGCAAATGAATCGATGTAGTATGCCTGAAATTTACTGAATAAAAATGTTAGATTATTTTCCGATTATCAATCGATTTTTTCATATAAAAATGACTGAATTTGTTGTCAAAGGCTGAAAAAACTTATTTCTACGTAAAATTTCTTGTTATTTCTTGTTTAAATGATTCAAGTAATAAAAATTACTAGTCGTTATTAATGTAATTCAATTTAGACGAATTAAATATTAATTAACATAACCACTGCGACTGAATCTCGATTGAGTGTAACATTTTGAAGTTGCCTCCCGAGAACCTTGTAAATCAGCAGAAGAAACATTATGAAAAGCTCAAAAAAGCGGATGAAACATGGCGTTGCCTTATGTGCACTCGTTATAATATACCGAGAAGAGGGATGAAGTGCAAGTAGAACGCAACGAAAAAAGCATCAGCGCGTATACGAGGTCTGACCCAGAATCGTCACCTACACAAGTTCCTGTTACAGTAATTGTTTTTTTCCTCGACGTGCATTACCGTGAAAATGAATTTAATGCTCGGTTAAAGTAGCACTGTCATTGAAATTACCCTCAGAACGAGAACGGACCTGGAAAATCCTTTGCAAACTTTTGACCTTGTTACTCGGTAGGAAAAAGGGCGGAAAAATGCAACCAATAACTTAGCCCCGCTGATTTGCATTCGTAAACTGACTGGGACACGAAGAAAAAAAATGGTCCGGCGTTAATGAAGCTCGTTCATTGTTCGCCGGGATTCCAACTTGGCCACGAACTAAGAAAAACTATTTACATTTTTGCTCGTGGAGTGCGCGGCGTCACGTTCCAGGGCGCGATTATTTTCCTTTTAGTTGACGTCCACGAGGGGCACGCATTTAACGGGACTTAATTCTGATCTACGATGTCGCATTATTCGCAGGAAAAAAGCGCGATGAGTTTCAATGCAGCTTTGTAATTCAATTTTGCCCGGTGCAATCTCCGATCATAATTCCTCGGGGAATGTTCTTGGAATGAGCTGGAACTTTCTGGAAGGGTAATGTGGAAGTGGTTCTTGGGGAACATGTGTGGGATGAATTTGGGATGGGCGTAAGAGGTTTTTGGAATTATTGGTGTTCGGAGGGAGATTAGGATGTGTTTAACCAGAAGGTGCTACGTCTATATAAATATTGTACTGATTTATGTTTTATTTATTGCTGAATATATGAAACTCTTCGAATCCTAAAGAATTGGAATTCATAAATTTACTTACAAATCTACACGATTATTATGAAATCTTTATATTTAATATACCCCATGAAAAAGCTAAAATTCATAGAAATATATCAAAGCACTCTGAAAAATAGAAAAAAATTATACTTGAAATTTATGAAATTTCGAATTTAGAGCATCGAATTCTGAGAAATGTTTAAAGCAATCTATAGAAATATTAAGAATATATGATACAATTCAAGAACGCTACGAAATCATAAATAAAAAAAAACTGTGACGTACAAGAAATGTAAAAGACACTCAAAATCTATGTCGATGTAATTTTCCAGATATATATAAAATGATTAGAAATTAATTAAAACATCGAATTTTAGGAGTTCATTTAGAAATTTAGAAAAAAACTAGAAAATAATCACAAAAACATTAAAATTTTTGTATCCTCAAAAACCATCAAATATGATTTTCTTAAAAATTCTTAAAACTTTATATAATTGAGTTTTTAATTGTAGAAATTTATAAATATTGTAAAAAACTATAAAAATATGAAAATTTTTCAAATAATATAAATTAACTAAAACAATACGAAAAAAACAAAAGCAAAAATATAAAGTACTGAAAATCTGTATAAAAGATATTGTTTTCGTACAAATCACTTTAGGTGTTTAAGACTTTTGAAATTAATTAAACTTTAGCATGAAATTCTTGAAATATATTAGATCCATGTAAAGACTAGAAATTTATCCAAATGCCGGAAAAAACTACAAAATGAGAAAAAAATATTTTATATAAAAATACTTTGAGTCTATAAGATACTCAAAGATTGCGTTGATATTTTTTATCAAAAATCTATAGAAATAATAAAAATTCTTAGATCTTTGATCCTTAAAGAATTAGATTTCATTAAATTTTACGAAAAACCATAATTATTTTAGATTACTTTACAAATTGTACACATAATAGAAAATATAAAAAATACCAAGTTTTAGAAAAAATAAATCTTGAGGGGGTCTCCTTATCCAGAACCAAGAAAAAAGGTATTTTTTCCTAATTTTTTTTGAAGCAGAAAATAAAAACGCTGGACAACGATTTTTCGTATATTTTTAGTTACCCATCTAAACTTTTAAAAACAATTTTTTTTGTTTGAAAACAACGAAAAATTTCGGAGTAATCGAACATCTCGCGCAGCGTCTCGTCACGGACAAATGAATTTTGCGTGCACGATATTATCCAAAGTTTTTATTCGAAACACATATAATATAGTTTTTTAATCAGAAGAGTCATGCGCTTATAGTGAACCTAAAAAATTGTTAAAAAAATTTTTTTCAATTGACTTTTTGAGTCACTTTTCAAAAAAAACGAATTTTTCCCCCTTTTTTTTTGTTGAAAATGCGTTATATATAATGAAAATAAGTGTTGTATTATGTAAATTAGAGGTTTACTATATGCGCATTTTAATTATCTAAAAATAAAAAAAAAGTTTGCAGTAATAACTTAAATGGTTCTTTTTCAATCGTGCACGCAATTTCAAAAAATGTGGTTTCGAGAAAACTTCGATTACTCCGAAATTTTCCATTGTTTTTAAATAAAAAAAATTGTTTTTTACAGTTCAGATGTGTAACTGAAAATATACGAAAATCGTTGTTCTGCGTTTTTATTTTCTGCTTCAAAAAAAAAATTAGGAAAAAGTACCTTTTCTATTGGTTCTGGATAAGGAGACCCTCTTAACTGTATTAACTCTAAAATCATAAAAATTAAATTCCATCATAATGAAAACGTGTTTTTAAAATGTGCTACTCTGAACTTCAAAATTCGTGCATATAACTTCAACATTCCTTAACTCGAAAAAATTTAAAAATTATAGGAGCTTACCTTAAGGGGTATGCTCATCAAGTTTACAACGTTGAAAAATCACACGAGAATTTTTTTCTGAGATTTACCATCAAAGTATTTAAAACCTGAAAATAGCGAATTCAGCCAAGTCCTTAAAAATCGTCGACAAAACAATTCATTAAATCATCGACGATGAAATTCGTCGTTTTCAAAAAAGGCCAAACCTTTAAGATTCTTGTAATAAAAACTAGAGTTCAAAAATTTTCTTTTCCTATAGATATGTTTTTAGAACTTTTTTTTCAAAAAAATCCCAGTTTACAAGAAATGTATGAGGTTGAAATATTTTCGTAAAAAAGTTCGAAATATCTTATAAAAGTAACTGGTTTTTATTAAAAAAAAATTTTTTTCATTCGAATTTTCGAAGGTTGACCTTATGAGAAATTTCTAATGTTTAAAAGAATTTTGTTATTTTTTATAAGAATCAAAATCACTAGTGTATGAACATGTTCAGAAAATTCCTTGTTAAGGGCTCCGTCGAATTTGTTTTTCCAAGGTTTTACATTATTTTTTGTAAATCACAGAAAAAAATTTTGTGTGATTTGTCAACGTTATAGGCTTCATGAATATTTAATATCAATATCCTCAAAGAGTAAAATTCATAAAATTTGAAAGAAAATATTTTTTATATAGAAACCCATCGTAGAAATATTATTTAACCATCCCTAACCAGAATCGATCAGAATAAGCAACTATCATAATAACAAAAATACATGAAGAGAAATTTTCAAGAAATGAAGTTTCTTTCGACAATACCAGCCAATCATTTTTTTCTTTTTTTTTTTCATTTATTAATATTATAACGTTTCGGTCAACAACTTTGTGACTTTCATGAAGGAACTTTTTCAAATGCTATCCATTAATTTTATCATGTCCAGTCCAGTGACAAAGTTAATCGTATTCAACACAATATTTCTATAAGAAGCAGAATATTGTGTTGAACAAAATTAACTTTCTGATTGTCATCGAATCAAACATGATATACAGGGTGTATCAAAAACTACGGACGATAATTTGTATGAATTTTCTTCAGATTTTTCTAAGACTAAAAGTCCTCTACAACTTTTCGCGAAAC
>JAPYZL010064450.1:0-17747 GCA_030522825.1 Platygaster orseoliae | reverse complement strand
GCCCTGTGTAAATCAAATGGAATTTTCAATGGGTTCAACAGTTCATGACCTGTTGAACCCATTGAAAAGTCCATTTGATTTACACAGGGCACCATTCGTAATTGGAACTTTGTACCAGTATCAACGGGTTTCAATGGGATTGAACAGATTTTTTACACCAGGGAGATGAAGCACGGCTGCCAATCGTGAAAATCATGGCGAGTGACAGCTTGCTCGTGTATAATCGTAACTTTTTATCTAGATGATCTGCAATTGAAAAGATGATTTTTAAGCGATCCAAAACTGGATGATTTTTAAGCGATCCAAAACTGGTGAAAATATGAAGATATATAATTATTCTTTACTTTTTTGCAGCCAGTCAATGAAAATTCGTCTTGAACTTGGTGCAAGTATCATCTAAAGTACTCGAATTTTGTCCGTGAACACAATTTTTTTAGATTAATTGTTTTACGCGAAGAAAAATATTTCAAAGCAAAGGTATGAAGTAAGGCATCAACTCGTTCGCAAATGTCTGAGATTTCAAATGTGTATTAATTCGATGTTTTTCATTACTCATTTAACGAGAAATCGTTGAATGAAAAGTGTGACCGAAGTGCGACCGAACTCGGTCGCAACACGGTCGCACCGCCGTTGCCAGGGTTTCTAGTTGAAAATGTGGCCGGCTTGAAAAAAATGGCGATCCAATTGGAATGTAATCTATAATACCAAATTTGATAATTATAGTTGTTTTTGAGCATTTTTGAGCATATTAGGCAAAAAAAAATCTCTACCCGTCGGGATTTGAACCCTGCAATAGTGGATTATGAATCCGACACGCTAATACCGTGGCCAGCAATGTTATTATATAGGGACATGAAAAATGCTTCTGATAAACTTCTTCTACTACTGTTCAATGGAAAACTGGATTATCTAGTCAAAAATCCATTCTCGATCGACAATTAAGGCATTGAGTAGAAATTCCTTATTCACAATTTTTGAAAAAAATGGTCAAATCTTAATATTTTACATTAATCGTGGCTGGAAAATATCACACAATGCCATATTGTCGATCTAAAATGGATTTTTCACTACATAATCCAGTTTTCCAGGTGATACATGTGATTTGTTTTCGGTTAAATGATTTTCCACAGTATAAATATATCAAATATATCTTTAAAATAACTCATTCATCGTTTGTTTGAAGATTTCATTGAACAGTAGTGGAAGAAGTTTAATAGAAGCATTTTTCACATCCCGATACAATAACATCGCTGGCCACGGTGTTAGCGTGTCAGATTTATAATCCAAAACTCCCGTGTTCAAATCTCGACGGATAGAGATTTTTTTTTGCCTAATTATGCTCAAAAATGCTCAAAAGCAACTATAATTATCAAATTTTGGTGTTATAGATTACATTCTAATTAGATCGCCATTTTTTTCAAGCCGGCCAAATTTCCAATTGGATTTCCAATTGAATTTCCAATTGGAAAATCCAATTGGATTTTTTCAACAGGGTTGGATTTTTAACGGAAATTTCGTTCAAGTTTTCCTGAAAGAAATCCACTTGGATTTCCAACTAGAAATCCAAGTAGAAATCCAATCGGAAAACTGACAAATTATCCACTTGGATTTTTTCAGCAGGGAGAGAAGAAAATTTTAAAGACAGGTAATTTTTTGGAAATTATAGTTCATGATCAACCTCCAAACGTACAAAAAATAAAATGAGTTTCAGCCCAAAAATTTTGTTATTGCTTCGATTTTTACATTCTTAATTTATATTTCTGATTAGAATTATATACTGACATGTATCTCAAGCATTTTTGATAAACTAAATATCGTTTTAAATTAATTTTAATATTTTCAAATCCATGTGATTGCATTCCTTTAAATAGTTTGATTATTCACTAAATTACTTTATCTGAACTAAATGTTTTATCTTGAAGAGATGGTTATTGAAAGGCATGAGCACGTCTAAACTTTTCAAAATTTTGAATATTTTAAAACGTGTTGCGTTAGAAGAAAATCAATAAAATTATCATTAGAATCATTCAAATGGAATAATGGCAATTTAAAATGTATTTTTGACAAACATTTGGTTGAAGAAATATTACTTTAACATTGATATTCATTGTACTTAAGTCCATTCGTGCTGGCATGTTCTTATAATGTACATACTGAATTAATTTTGTTTTGTTAAAATTTGATCGAAAGTAGTAAGAAATGAACTTTTTGAGGGTTGATGAAAACAAGGATAATTTCATATGAAGAGATGTGAATGTAAAAAAACATGCAAAATTACAATTCTCTTCTCAATTATGTACTTTTTTTATTGCGAATTCAGTTTTTGTAACATCCACATTAAACCATATAAAAAACTGATATTCAGAATTCATTTTAAACATTGTAAGACACAAACATTTTTCTGTGTTTTTGAAATATAAAATTTAATATTCGCATAAATAAACGAAAAAATGGAAAAAAGTTCTTCTGCTATCTATCATAGTAACAGTAAAAAATAATTATCGATATTTAACGAATATGATACAAAGCCAGAAACTTTTTTCACCTTCAACTCGAGTAGAAATTAAAAAATCATTTTTTCTTTCATTTTCGCCTATTTCATGAACATTTTGAACATCAGGAACATATTACATAATTCCAAAAGCTTGACTAACATTTCGAAGAAAGTAACGATGAACAAATAAACAATATAAAAAAAAACTTTTTTAACAAATTAATTACACAATTTCGAAACTAACCCACATCAAGTAATAAAATTTAAATTACTACTGCTAATTTTGTCCATTAATCAAAAACAAACAAAAAATTGACACTTTATGGCAATTTAAAAATAAAAATGAAATAATAATACGTTCGATATAAATAATTCTCCCCCCCCCCCTCCTTCACAAAGACAAACGATAAATTCGAAATAATTTTTCACAAACTTCCCCAATCGTTAATTACCTTGGTAATAATTATTTTCTCCTCCTCAATGGCAAATGAAAAATTCAATTCTGTCAAAACTGAAATGTAAATACTACAAAAATTGTCTGGGTTAACCTGGACGACGCCTCGACGATGATGATGAGAAACTGGATGAGGAGGTTGAAAAGTTGAAAGCAGAGCTGTGGTTTTTTTTTTACTTTTTCTTTTTTTCTTTGATAAATTTTTCACGTACTCCAGAAATATTGGAGTATCATAAAAATGTGCCGATCCCGCGGCTGAAGGCTGTCCGTTTAATCTGAAAACATTAAACATTTCACAAATATTGACGCACTTCTCCAACAGTTGTTAATAAAAAAATGAAAAACGGGAATACTTATCTGATTGTGAGACCTGGAAGCGCGTATGGAATCCGCCGCCGATGTTGCAAACAATGATTTTTATTTCTATAGTAAATTTTAATTAATCAACCGAATTATTTAAATTCTCAATAACCTCTAACGTAAACATAAACACACGTCACCTGTCATTTTCACTTTCACAGAGGGCTGTTGGTAGCACTGCGCACTTTTTTTTTACTCCAATCCAAACAACACTGGAGTTTTTTCACTTTTATATTGCAATAATTTGGAACTTCTACACATTATTCAATATTATTCATGCATCGCAGTTAGTTGAAACATATGCAATTATCTGGAGTACCATTTCCATCTACAGAAATTCCTTGTATAACACAATGAAACGTGATTAAAAATGTGATATTCGATACTGGTATGTGCATGAAGTTTTTATAGACAATATTAAAATAGATTTTAATATTTTTTACGTACTTTTTTTACATGAATCGATGAATAAGCTATTAAAGTAACTATTTACGTAAAAGTTTTGCGCGCATTGTCGAAAAAAGATCTGCTGTAACGAGTTAAAGCCGTGCCATCAGGCTGCCATAATCTTGCCAACAAATTTGTCGGCACCGACTTTACCAGGGAGTCTGTGAAGACTGTTACTTTTCTTCTATTTTAAAGTTACAAGGATTTTTTAACCTAACATTTTTATCTAAAATGTTATTTATCATAAATGACAATAAATGATATTTGAGAATAAAAAAAATTATAAAAATTTCGAATATAAAGAACAATTTCAATATCGCCGTCAGTACGACGGCGTGTAACAGCTATAGGTAACAGTCTGTAAAGACTGTTACTTTACTTCTATTTTAAAATTACAAGGATTTATTCAACTTAAGATTTTTATCTAAAATTTTGTTCATCACAAATGACAATAAATGATATTTGAGAATGAAAAAAATTATAAAAATTTCTAATATAAAAAACAATTTGAATATTGTTGTCGGTAAGGTAAAATCCAGGAACGGCGCGATGGTGGTTTCGTCAACATGCATTCCAAAATGATCATTTTTGCGTATTTCCAACGATTTGATAGTATTTTCCACGAAATTATCCAGAATTGTGAATAATTCAATTAATTTCTGTGAAAAAACAGCATCAAAATTAATTCAGGGGCAAAAAAAACTTGACACCCATTACACACTGATGACACACCGATATATCGGTGTCCGAGGATTTCCAGGGTTGAAAGACCAGATTTCTAATCGATAAATTGTTGTAACGTAAATCTGAGTATCGAATTAATGTTGCCAATAAAGTTTGATCATGATTTTACGGTTTTTCGTTAAAATTTTTTTTTTTTCATTTTTAAAAGTTTAATACTCATTTTCACATTTTTCATTCATTTGAGAGAATATATACAACGGATCAACGATCGTTAGCATCAATTGCAAGTTCAGTTTGTGCTGCCACTGGTGATTGCGCGGCAGTTGGACGCATTTCGCCGATGGCTTCGAGTGCGCTCGGCCTGGTTCGGTTATTTCCGCGCTCCTAATCTGGAGCCGCAACTGCGTAGTGCGTCGATTGTAGTTAGTTGCTTTACGGCATTTAAAGGAAGAGTTTTACGTGCAATGTAGCGGGAGTGACGTCATTTCGCGGCGTGCTTTTTTTTCATCCGCTTTAGTGTCAACGGCCTGAGCACGTCCAGGCTCATTGAGAAGAAAAGCAATCTTTTGGATTAAAGTGCATTGAGTGTTTCAAACCCCAAATAGTAGTGCAGTGCTTGTTGGATAAAAAACACGTTGGATGCGTGGCAAGGCCTTTGACGCTGGGGCACGATCGAAAACATGCTGGCTAACGTCGTGCCTTCACCCACGCATTAGGGATAAGGTGAATTTGTCGTCTGCCCTCGGAAGCATAATTCGATGAAGTTTTCTGTCATGATTGGTCCTGTACTAAAAACTATTTAAATTCAAGTTTCTATAACCACATATTTTTTATAATTTAGTGGTGAGGTGCCGGTGTTAAAGGTAATTCGAAAATACATACAACATCTTTTATGGACGAAGCTTGGATCGTAATTTTCATTATGTTCGAACTTAAGTTATTCGTGTGAAATATCTTTCAACCTATCGATTATATTTATTAACTACACTTACAGCTACTTACTGCATTTTTGAAGTTATAACTGCAATTGAAAGAATTAAAAACTATTTAATTTTTTAGGTCAGAATCCAATCGTCAAATATGTAAGATGTTAAAAAATATAATGTTTTCAATGTAAAGATTGAGAGATTCAACAATTTATAGAAAAAGAATGTTTGAAAAAAAGAATAGTGATCTTAAGTTAAAAAAAAAGTAATCTTCACTACAATCGATTTACCGAAAATCATTGAATATAAACCTCAGAACCTCCCTCCCCCCCCCTCTCAACATCGCCAATGTATAAACGCTAGAATTAATAAAAAAATATCTTATAAAATCATATAACTGCTATGGAAAGTTATGAAAAAAGTGAGATACACAACCACTGACATCAGTACTGAATTAATAAACCAGCAACGTATTCTACTACTAATTGATTTTGAAATGGCAAGAAAAATTTTGTCGATTTCGTTATTTATTCTTTTTCATTCTGCAGAGACAAAACGTGAGTGAATCTTAGCGAAAACTGGATAAAAATTCATCATTAACTTGCCATTGTAATAAAGCGATGGATAAAAAACAATGGATTAAAACAACACCAATGTCCCTAAAGATCAGCAGATCACAGGTTTCATATTTTCATAATTAAAGGCCAATTAGACAATAATTAAGTATGCGAACCGCGACTCTAATGCTTTTCAACTTTTTCTGGAAATTATAGATCTACTAACTTTATATACAGTTTGCAGATCATAGCCGATAATCGTAGTATGCTCATCGGAATCATTGTACAACTTAATTTTAAATTAAAGGCTCATTAAATGACCTGAAAAAAGCTAACAATCATTAAAAAAACTTTCAAAAATATTTATTTAAATAAAGGTTGACTATAGTCATACGATACATAGCTATCGGAAATAATGACTGAAAATTGTAGTAAACACACCCAATAAACATTCTCGATCGTAATATCATGTACACATACATTTGTTTCCGCAATAGCCAGTCATCATGATATCATGGCGTGACATGTCATCATATAACGTCATTATGACATAATGTCATGTTGTGATATCATAATGACGTCATTATGTGACGTCATACGTCACGTAATACGTTTTTACAACGCTCCCGCTTTGTTTATTATAATTTTCAGTCATGATTTGCTATAATCAAACGTATCTTAGATAATTTTTTTTTCAAATAATTGTTGACCTTTTTTTAAAGTTTTAAATATTACCAATCAGTTTTTTCAACAATCTTTATCTCTATACAATGATTTCCGGCATTGATCTGCTAAGTTTGAACTTAGTCCGAATAAAAATAAAGAAATAACTTTTTTAGAAATATTTTAAACTTTTCCATGAAGCATTTATTAAGCCTTTAACTAATATTTACGTTCAACAAAGACCCCGATCTGTATACCATGATTTTCGGCCTTGATCTTTTGAATTCGAACTTCATACGAAAACAAAATTTTGTTCTCTCTCAGCTCAAATTAGTGAAATTTTCACTATATGAAATAGTAACACGTGTTGTCACTAACAAAATAGTCATATTTGGAGATTTGACTATGCAATTAGTAAGAATTTAACATCGAAATAGTTGAATTTTTCACTAATTCCGAATAGTCGCGCATTTTGACTATTTCATAGTAACGCTATTTTACTATTTTCTTAGTCAAAATTTTTTTACTAATCTAATAGTCATTTTTGTCTATTTCATGATGTATGAGCGGGGTCTAAAATGGCCGCAAAACGCAAAACGCAAGGTTGCGCGCAGGAAAAAATACTCTTGTTCGTTGTTTGCGTCCGAGTCTATAGACCTGGCTATATTTTTTTTACTTCTACGATTTTCTGCGGCCGGTCGCATGTGCTGTCTCATTCGTACAGATTCCCGTCAATTCCCGTGTGTTCGTGTGCGTCTAGTGTTTCGTGCGTGGTCGCGCCACGTCATTTTCAATGTCCACATAGCCGGGCGTCATTTGTGCTCCTGATGCTACCGCGAATTCGCGGCCTTGCACATAGCACTCAAAAAAGAATTCTCGTCTTAACCTACCCAAATCCGATCACTAATTTGATAGTCATTATAAATATTGGAACATCCATACAATGACTAAATCATCGGTAAAAGTTGACTTCTGAATTGGAAATTGATGTATTTTTTACACGTACAACATTTACTAAAGAATAAGTTATATTTGACTAACTGTTCAAGTAAAAAACTACTAATTGATTAGTCTCTTCTTACTTCTTCAAATAGTGAGCTAGTTTCACTAATTGAATGAGTAATTTTTAACTATATCTTAGTAACCGGATTCCTACTAATTGAAATAGTAAAAAATTACTATTGAATAGTTAAATTTGACTAATTCAAACTGAGAGAGTTTAGAAATGTTATGCAATTTTCTTAGAGCAATGAAACCTTTAATTCGAAATAAGGTTTCAAACGCCGATCTTTACACAATGATTTCCGACCATGATCAGCTAACTTTGTCTGAAGTTAGCAGATTCTAAATTTTCAGAAAAAAAGAAGGCGTTTTGATGGGTGTGTGCTTTTTCTTTGAGCATTTATTGCGCTCAATTATTATTGAGTTTTTTCATTGGTTCCACTGTGTTTACGATAGTATAATCAGCCATAATCTCCTATAGTCAACCTTTATCTAAAGAAATGTTTTTCAAAATTTTTTCAAATTATTGCTGACTATTTTTCAGAGCATTTAATAAGCCTTAAATTACCAAATAGGTTTTATGACGATCCCGATTTGTAAATTATGGTTTCCAGCCTTGATCTGCTAGGTTCGAACTTTATGCAAAAAAAAAACAAATAAATTTTTTTTTCGAAATGATTTACACTTTTTCCTATAGCATTGAATGAGCTTTTAATTTAAAATTAAGTTTCACAACGATGCTGATCTTCATACCATAATTTCCTACCATGATTTGTTAACTTTATCTAAAGTTAGCAGATCCTAAAAAAAAAAAAAAAATAAAAATAAAAATAAGTGGGCGTTTCGATTAATGTGTGCTTTGTCTTTGAGAATTTAATTGGCCTTTAATTATTAATTATAGGCCAACTAATTAATTAATTGATAATTAATTAAATAATTAATTAATTTAAAAAAATTATGTGCAAATTATGTGCAAATTACTTTTTCGAATTTCGGAAAAAGGTGAATAAATTTAGCAATTTTTTGTTTTACTGTAGAAATTCAAAAATATTTTCCACATTATTCTATATTGAATTATTTTTCGATTCCGGAAAACAAGAATCGGAAAGCAACAACGACTTGGCTTATCGCGGCACATTTATTGAAAAAAAGAAAAAAAAACCTAGTTGCTCAGATTAGTATATAGATAATCTAAATAAATCGACAACAAAATACTGTAAAAATCTGAATGTCCGTGATAAAGAAATCTTAATAGCTTGAAGAGTGCACCATGCCTTAAAATAACTTCGAAATAGCGCAGGTGTCAAACTCAAAGAAGGTTTGACACACCCTTATATATATAAAAAAAAGTAGGTTGATGCTTGGGGGAGTGTAGTTGATGTGTAGGTCCTTCGAGTGCACATAATTTGCATATAATTATGGTTTAATCGATTTTCGGATTTCTGCAACGAAAATCGACGCGGGTGTGAAGGTCGATAATGAGGTATAAGCTACTTTTGCACCTCGGAAAAAGGGGTTGAGAGATGATGCACAATTTTTTTTTGACCGTAATTTGCACATAATTATAGAGTAAACTATTTTTAAATTCCGACGACGGGAATGGGTGAGGGTGTCTAGCGTGACGTCAAGTCACACCTCCTGTAGTGAATAAAAAAAAATACGTTTATGTATAGGGTAGCATGGTTGATGTGAAGGTCATTCGAGTGCACATAATTTGCACATAATTATGGTTTAATCGATTTTACGGATTATTGCAACGAAAAACGACGCGGGGGTGAAGGTCGATGTCAAGGTATAAGCTACTTTTGCACCTCGGAAAAAGGGGTTAAGAGATGATGCATAAAATTTTTTTTGTGGCCGTAATTTGCACATAATTTGCACATAATTATAGAGTAATCGATTTTTAAATTCCGACGACGGGAATGGGTGTGGGGGTCTAGCGTGACGTCAAGTCACAACCCCTGTAGTGAATAAAAAAAAATACGTTTATGCATAGGGTAGCATGGTTGATTTGTAGTTCATTGGAGTGCACATAACTTGCACATAATTATGGTGTAATCGATTTTCAAATTTCGTTAACGTAAATCGGGGCGGGGGTGTAGCTTGACGTCAAGCTGGACCCCCTTTTTTCATAATACGGAAAATTGATGAAGGAATTGGGCACAAAATTTTTTTTTAGGTCCGTAATTTGCACATAATTTGCACATAATTTTACAAAAAAAATTTTCAAAATTCGTTTGATCGGGGGTGTAGCTTGACGCACCTTACGATTTTTGGCTATGATCTGCCAACTTTATCTAAAGTGTTCTATTTAAAGTATTTACATGTATAGGTATTCTTCAAAATAAATGACATGAAATAATATTAAAATTGTCAGGTACTTCCACTACTAAAAGTTGGCACCTCTCGTCGAAACCAGAAGTCACTTGCCCGAACGTCACTTGTTTGTGAAAACTTGACTTGTTTGACATTTGTAAACATACGCGAACAATTATTTAAGTAGCACGTGTCTGAAATTCCAAACGTTTGATAGTAAACAAAAACATAACAAAATGTTTTTATTACCTTTCGTAGGTATAATAATAAATAATTATTGATATTTCAAAAATATTACATTATGTTTATAACTTTTTTTCACCTTAATCTTATGTTGAAGTAGAAAAAAAATTTTTTTCCGTTTTCGTTTATACCATAGACGTTTGGAACTTCCGACACAGTAAGTAGCAGTAACTTTCAACAATTCAAAAAATAAATGAATTCGTGAAGTTTGATAGATTTAGACGTTTACGTTCAGGTAAAAGTGGTTCCAGGCAGACGATTTCAGGAAAATAGTCCTGCAAAATTTCTGCGAAGTACATATATGAATAACATGCATGATGTTCTCATTATATAAATGATTTTTGTCCGATATCGCTTTTCACGAAAAATGCAATGGGAAAACTTTCACATAGAAACCACCTGAAATCAAGGAGGTTCAATGTGAAATGAGCTACATGAATACGTCAACCTAAGAGAACATCTCATTTTTCCCAGTGTAGTCAAACGTTTGCATTATTCCTATTTCCATTTAAAATCATTCATCAATTACAAGCAGATGTTTAAGTTATAAACAGTACTTAGTATAGCTAAGTATAAATAAGATTGGTCATTATGATGAGTTTCCATACACCGACAACAAAGATTTCCAGTATAAAAGAGGTTACTTTTGTACAGCAGACCACGAATTAATTTCAACCTAAGTTTATTTTTTAGATTTTTAGATTATTATAAAACTTTCATTTTAGCAAGTTATCTGCATTCCATATATGTGAAACTGTAAGCTCTGGTGTTGTTATAATCTATTGTTTTTTATTTATCACTTTTTTACAATGGCATATAATATGTTGAATCCAGTTTTCATTATGATCCATTCACGTTTTGTCTCTGCAGGATGAAAAAGAACGAAGAAAAAAGTCAACGAAATTTTTCTTGCCATTTCAAAACCGATTACTAGTAGAAAACGTTGCTAGTTTATTAATTCAGTACTGATTTCAGTGGTTATGTATCTCACTTTTTTCAAATCGTTCCATACCAGTTATATGATTTCAATAGATGTTTTTTATTAATAATTTTGGCGTTTATACATTCGCGATGTTCAGAGGGAATGGGGGGCAGGGGGGGGGGGGCGGGGCAGATTTCATTAGTTTTTTCATTTACCAAAAAAATTAACATTTCTATTTCTTTTTCTTTTTGTTAAATGAATACCTAATTTTCGAATTTACAAGAACAAACGTGAGTAAATTTTCAACCCTATTTTCGGTTATATTTTGAAAGTTAAGTAATTTTGCCAAATTTTTTCAAATTACATGTAGTTTAGTATATGATTAAGGTCTAAAATGCAAAATACTTTTAACGTAGTAGATACATATTATCTAAATTTTAGTTGTTTTTCAGGTTTTGTAAAAAAAATCTACTTAATGAGTTTAAAAATACTCAATTACAGCGAATTACCTATTTTTTTTAAATATGTTTAAATTTTTTTCCAGAGTGAATAGTTGATTTACTCATAATTCCAGTGAAAAATCTAAAATTGAAAAAAATCTGAGCATAAATTTGTTTTTTCATTTCTTCATTTTTTTGAAAACTTGTATTAAAATCCTCGGATTTTCAATAAAAAAAATTTCATCATAAAAGGTTTTATACCATTAGTTGGTTTTATTCTTTATATTTTTCGCCACATTTATAACATCAAAACTGAATTTAGTTCGCATTGAATTTCGTTCCAAAATACCTCATTACCGCAAATCTAGAATTGTTAAATATTTGTCAATTTAGATCATCCAAATTGAGTTAACTTACTGGAAATTTGATTGAAAAGTTAAAATATGAACAAATAAAAATACGATTGAATTTTTGTAATTATTTATTCTTTTTCAAATTGACAATCCAAGTACTACAATTTTTTATCCAAAAAGACAAAATTACAAAACATTTTTCTAATTGTTAAATGTTAAACATTTTGAACGATTTTCAAGAATAGGGACCTTGCATTTTTTCTAAGGTATCATTTTTTTTATTCATGTCGTAAAATATATCAAATAAATAAATCAATATCACCTACAATAAAATTCTTTGTTTTTTGTTTTTTGGTAAAAAGTATTGTTAAAATACGGATTGAAACTACACATGAAAACATCTAATGTCAACATCAGTTTACATTGAATCTTTGATCGCTGTGTACTTTTATGTATTAATAATAGTTAAAATGAAAGAAATTATGACAATAAAATTTAAGGAAGGTTTTTTCAAGGCAAATTATTTCAATGCACCAGCAATGCGAGGTGTCAAAACAACCTAATGAAATATATTGTTTGTTGCTTTTTGGTGATAAATATATATTTTTTAACATGAACAAGGGGATAATACTTGCGCAATCATCATGAATAATTCGATTTTTTTTTTTTTTTTTTATTAATGAAACAGAAGAAATAGTATATTGTGTGGGAAGGAGCGAAAACAGCCGATTAGAATGAGTGTGAGCTCCGTCCCACACACGATACTTTTTGCCTCGAAAACATCGAGAATGAGCGATTTCTGGGCTGTTAAGACAGACCATGAAGGTTAGGGGCACACATTGTTTTTTTTGGATATTCCATTTGTTTTTCATTTCTTCACTGTCATTTCTTCTTGGCGGTAAGTAATGAAAGGAATTTTACACTCGCAGTAAGCACTGCGCTTGCGCTTAAACTTTTGCTACCAACCTGCCTGAAATACGACATTTTCGTCTCTTGAAGTAGGCTAGAAATTGCTTATTTTCGATGTTTGAGAGGCGAAAAAATAATGGAAATAAAGTGTTTCGACTGCGCAGCTTCGACAGGTATACATTATAATGTTTCATAAATTATTAAATTTTTACACGGAAAAAGATGTAAACTTCATTTGCAAAATTCAAATTCACTAACTAATTATCATTGACGAAATAATAAAACAACAAAAAATACGAAAAATCAATAAAACTGAAATATAACTCAACATAAATTTGTATAAAAATTATGAAATTGCGGAAATATTTAAAATTTAATAAAATGAATTTTAATGAAACCTAACCCTTCTTGTGCACACTTCATAAAAATTACGTATTGTGCACATGGGGTATGTCCTACCCCAGTCATTTTGAACATTTATAATAAACAAACAACTTGCTCTTTTGATCTAAAAAAATATGAGGGTCTAATTTGTAGCTTTGCGAATAAGGACTAATGGTTGAAAGTATAATTTTGCATTATTAAACAATAAAAAAAAAACACGAAAAAAACGAACAATTGATTTTTTTAATCTAAAATGTATAAAAATTTATTTTTCAATATTTCTTGCTAATTTTTTGGGATTTATTTCTTGAAATACTATACTTTCAATATAACATATTGGTTTATATGAGTGCTTTAAAAAGTATATTTATTTTGTAATGTAGCCAATTCACGATCGCTCGGAGCCAAATTTATTAAGAATAAAAACCACTAGGAGTCGATTTTTTTATGAGTCTATATTTCTCTAGCTTTNTGTCTCTCCATGCAGGAGAGTCGCAAAAACGCCAAGTAAACTAACACAACGTCAAACAATAAAAATTCAAGGACACGGTCATAATAAATTTGATATGCGTTAAAAAACATGTCACATATATGTCAATTTCTTTCAAAAAATTAAAAACCGTCTAGGTCGTGTCCATACTGTGTCAGAAGGCGCACCTTTGCGCCTTCTGCGCACTTTTTGTGACTCTCCTGCATGAAGAGACAGACTCCTGAAGAGGATCCGGATACAGAATCGAAAGCTAGAGAAATATAGACTCATAAAAAAATCGACTCCTAAATCGACTCCTAGTGGTTTTTATTCTTAATAAATTTGGCTCCGAGCGATCGTGAATTGGCTACATTACAAGATATCTTACGGAGTGTTACCACTTATAGTATATTTATTTTGCTATATGATGTCAAGCGCTTTTGTCGAAAATAAAAGGATACAGTATCGGGAAAAGAGTCGGTTTTTTTCTTAGTTATTCTTCATGGATGGTTTTGTAAAAATTTTATAGTAAAAAAAAGTTGAATCATGAAAAATTATGACAATTACAAAAGTTCAAGACTCCAAAGTTAAGGACTCAATCCGCTTTCCGCAATCCATTCTCAATAGGGCGACTAATTGAATAATTATTATAGGCTATCTACGTACATTCCAAATATGTTAATTTATAAACAAAAAAGATAATTTATTCTTTGCGATCTATTTACACAAGGAAACATGAAACAAATAGATACAAAAGATACATGAAACAAAAATATTAATAAACTGAAACTTTACTAAAAATAAAATTTAAATAATAAAAATTTTTTAAAGAATGACGGTTTACAAATTTTGGCATCGTAAATAAATAATAAATGCAAGTCTATACACACACAAATTTTTGCATTCTTTTACATTTTTTTTAATGAAATTAAAGTGATATTTATCCACGCTTCGTTTACTCGATGTGAAAATGGCTTACTGTAGCACCCAGATAAACAAATAGCTATTTTTAAAATTTTCTTTTCTCCAAATCCAAGTTTTTATTACTTAATTGCTTTTTCAAAAATTCACGATATGCACTTCTGAATTAAAAACAGTTCAATCACACATTTGTTATTTTTACGCATAAACATTAGAAAAATATTCTTCAGTTATCTGAAATAAAATTTTTTCCATTAAACAATGTACATATGTAAAATTATAAGTGCTTAAGTAAAACAGTAATGTATATATAAAATAAAAATTGACGTCAAAAAATTCTAGACTCAAGTGAAAAAGGTTAATTTTCTTATGTTACTTTATGAATGTTACTTCAATGAATGTTACTTTATTCATATTCGCAATTTTTTGAACTGAATTGTGCCCTTTCTCCCTACGTACACTTCTGAATCAAAAATATTAAATTCACGCAATTATCTTTTCCATACTAAAAATTAGAAAAAGTTTTTTAGTTCTTTGAAATTCAAATTTACTTTTCGGAAAAAAAATACATATATGCATGAGGGTTGTCCTTAGAATGCGATTGGTCGAATTTTAACTGTGCCGCCCCTTAAAGTGATTCCAAATAATAAAAAAAAAATCCTTAAATTTTTTCAGATTTTTAATCGAACGTTAACCCGTGCCACCAGAGCCGTACTTTTTCCCATTTAAATAACATGGGATTTTGTCCCGATCACAGTCAATAATTTTTATCGGACACAAAAGACGGCCTAAAAATATGTTTTAGATGTTAATTTGTACATTAGTATTACTGTAAGCTGTAAAAAAATATTATAGTCTCATACCAACGTACATCATGTCGGCTGCAACGAGCATGTACGGGTAATAACCTCCATTGCAATTTTTCTGGATATTTACCAGTTACTCGTCTAAGATTTGGCAATATTTTACATTTTACGTTAATTTCATTTGTTTTCAAGTCTTATCAAAAGATCCGGTAGGGTCGAGAAGGCTAAGGTAAAAAGAAATTAATTAAAAAGTAGCCTGAGAGCTACTGGGTCTCTATTCTCGAATCGTAGCGAATCTGCCATACCGACATTCATGTTTTTCCGAAATTTTCACATTTAAGAAATTGATTCAATGACAAAAGATGCTAATTCTGAAACTAGAATTTTCTACCTTTCATTTGAGCCCTCCCGCTTCACAATCCGCTCCTTGGTTCACTCAGGAGACAGCAAAACAGTTTTTTTTTTTAATTTTTTACGAATACGCGATGAAATATTTGCAGACAACGACGCGAATATTTTACTGGTGGCGCCTGGGTATTCCTAGCGGATGTTGTCGGAAAATCGGGTTTTAGCCAATTTGACTCAATACTTTATGATTTATATTTTTTACGTGGTTAAAAAAATAGAACGTTCTGTATAATACCACGGAGATGTAGCAATGCATTCATTTATCAGTAAAACACAACAATTGTCATCGCTATCACTTTTTTTGAGCTGAATCAAAAGTCGTGTTTTTACATTTTTCTAGTGTGTATCCGTGTGAATCGTTGTCTGCTCCGTCTACTCCTACATACTTGTCGTCTGCGTAGTCAGCTGTCCTCAGCATCACAGCTGTTTGCAGCTGTTAGTTGACTGTAGTTGACTGTTGTTGACTTTGCTTTTTATTTATAACAATTTATAATTTAAAATGTAAAATGTGAGCTCAAGTGATTTCGTGCAATTTCGTGTGTTTTTGGAGGATTTTTTGTGAACAGCAAGAATTTGAGTTCCCCCATTTTGACCATCAACATCACTTGAAAAACCTCGCTTCTCACAAAAACTCTGTTCGAAAACTAATAATATTACACGAAGTGTCAAGCGAACATTTAGTACAAATAAATATATGTCTAACTGAATTTCGCGATTGCAGGTAATTTGTTTTTACCCAAGATTGTTTGGGGTAACCTAATTATTTAATGGAAAATGAATTATTTCTGGGAAAGAATACAGTTTTATTTATCATGCGGAATTGTCAGAGTTTTATTGTCTGTTTTTGTTTAAACTTGTAAAAATGTGATAATCTGTGTACAAATTTTTGCAGTGAAAGTTTTTTACATTGATAACGAATAAATTGAAAATAATTACTCTTGTAAATTTAAAAAAGACTAAATTTTCCTATAAAAAAATTGAAGTGGAGAGTGGAACGAAAAAGATTGAAAAAACAAATGTTCATTTATCGGAAACATTATTAAACAGATCTTAAACAGAAGGGACCGAGATGGATTCGGTTTCAGTTTCGAAAAAAAATGATGTATTTGGTTTTGGTTTCGGTCTCGAGAGAAAAAATTGTCTTTGAGGTTTTGTTTTGAGGATTTCAAGATAAATCCTCAAATTTATCGAGATAAATGTTGAGATAAAAAAATTACTTTTTTATTTCAAGGCCGACACCAAAACCAAAAACGTTTTTTTTTTTCGCGATACCAAAACCGAAACCAAATACTCATTCTATTCTCATTAGGAATATATAAAAATATATAAATATTTTGTATTCTCATGATTTAGTATATTTTGCGATTTTGAAAAATTTTGTGTTTCGTAAATTTTGTAATGTGGTGACATTATGTGATTTTTTTGTAATTTGACTATTTCGTGTACTTTTGTAACGTTTTCTAATTCTTGAGAATGTAGAAATTTCGTTTCATTTTGTATAGAAATAAACAATGTCATTCTCCAAATTCGCGAAATGATGTAATTTCGTGACATTTTATAACGTTTTAATTTTGTGACATTTCATTATCAAGCGATATTTTTCGATGTTGTATCAGTTTCTGATTTTGTAAATTTCTGCCACCCTAGTTATTTTATTTTTTTTTAAAAAAGGCGAAATTTCTATAAAATAAGGTGAAATTTTTATTAAAAAATGCGAAATTTTTATAGAAAAAAAAAACTTTTATTAAAATTACATTTTTTATAAAGTTGACCTTATTTAATTTTTTTTATAAAAATTAGATACAGTTTTAAAAAAATGTTTAAATTTTTATAAAATAATATTCAAGCCCTATTTTTTTTATATACCCAGATAACATTGGTGAATTTCACGAAAATTCACGCGTGAATAATTCACGATTTGCTGCCACTTGGATTCCATATGAACTCTATCTATGAATTCACGTGTCGCTTCCAAATGGACGCCAAATA
>JAPYZL010064445.1:0-19096 GCA_030522825.1 Platygaster orseoliae | reverse complement strand
AGTGTCGTACAAATCCAGAAAAGATACCTCAAAAGGTCTTTGAATTTTAATAAGACACTTCAAGAAGTGTCTACAAATTTGTAATAAATCACTTTAAGAATTAGCGAGTCAGACGTTCGAAAGTGTCTTAGACTTTTATCAAAACACCTTCAAAAGTGTTTTGAACATTACAAAGTGTCTCATTTTTCGGTATAAAATGCTGTAAGTGTTTTAGAATTTCCAATGAGATACTTCAGGAATTGTGTTGACATTCGATAGTGTCTTCGAATCCTGTATAAGTCACTTCGAAGTGTCTTAGCATTTCGATGAAGACACTTTCGAGTGTCTTAGAATTTCGAATAAGGCATTTCAACAAGTGTTCGAAAAAGACAGTTTAAAAAGTGTCTTATACACTTGACAATTTCTGTGAATTCCGGAAAAGATACTTTTCAAGGTCTTTAAATTGCAAAATAGACACTTCGAGGATTGTCTTAAATTGTTGCATTCATCACGCAAAGACGTGACTTAAACGTTTGAAAGTGTCTTAGAATTTTCATGAAATACCTTAAAAAGTGTCTTGGACATTGAAAAGTATCTTCGAATTCCGAATAAGGCACATTAAAATATCTTAGAATTTTTAACACGACACTTCAAGAAGTATCTTGGACATTCGAAATCAGAAGTAGATTTCTCATTCCCCCCCACCTGCTCTCGCTACGCCATTGATTCGCTGGGATTTTGTCACGTTGCAACGTCTTGTAAAATTAATCGAACTTTTCACATATCAAAAAAATTATTTCTATCAATACTTATTTTGAAAACCAAAGAAGAACCTGATTGCACTTTTTTTTCGGACTCTTTGATCCTCGGCTTTTGAAAAGTTCCGACTTTTCCTGACAATAAAGAAGCGCCCGATTCCGCATATCAATCAAACATATATCAATTCAGCCATATCTGGACATCCGCATATCAAAGAACGCAAGTACGTCTTGCAGGCAAAGAAAAGTGACTGTCATAGGAAAATCCCAATAAGACGCGAGTAATAATGAAAAAGTTGAAAGCATCCAGAAAAGTGGAGTCGCATTGATACTGAAAAGTGAACGGATGGAAAGAGCGCGCGCGTTTTTGTGTGGGAACTGAACAAACGACAAGTAGCGAGGTTTTTTTTTACCAAAGCGAAATGAATGTACATTCGATTCTGCCTTTTTCGATACTCGGAACGTTGCAAAAACGCTTTTCCTTTTTTGAACTCATGATTTATGTAAAATCGAATCCGGGATTTTCCGGGTTTTCATCTTACGAAAACGTGACCTTGAAAAAATGCGAAGTTTTTTCTGTTAGAGAATTGTGATCGATAATAAATGATTGTCTTGGCACATATCTCGGAAACTGCCACTGCTCTAAAACTCCAAATCAGTTGAATTTCCACTGATTTAGATTTCGAGAACAACTAAGCAAATAGTACTTCTTCAATGTCGACTTGATATCGTGATACTGACACTTGAACGTAATTATCGTAATCATGATATCAGCAATTATTGTAACTTTGAGGCGGTTTTTGTACGTACTTGAATTTTATAATATTCATAACTTTCATCTTCGGTTTCATTACTCCACTGAGCTGGATACCTTTTTCTTTACATGTGACGAAGAATGGAAAACAATGTATTTTTTGTATAAAAAGTGAAAAAACGAGGGAAAAACATGGGAAATAAAAATGTATGCTCCAAGAACGTTGTGCTTTTTCCACTGATGATTACCTTGCAGAGTGCTTTTTTGTAGAGCATGCTGTTTTTTTGTTATTTTTGCATTGAGTGAAAGCTTGACCGAGTTTTTTTTTTCATTACAGTGGTGAGTTTGCAAGGACGAGGAACAATGTGCAGTTTATGGTAACGTAAAAGATTTAAAACCTTTTTTTATGGCATCTTTTTCCTTCAATTCACATGCGTTTCAGCATTGTGGAAAAAATTTCTTGAATCGAAGGGTTTTGAGGAATGATTCGTGAAATGTACAACAGCAAAGTTTTTTATGTTTTAGATTTAAAAAAAAACTTTTTTCAGGTGACTGGAAATTTTTAATAGATTTTTAATATTTTTTTTCAATATATATTTTTGAGTTATTTATTATATATATTTATATTTTAATAGATTTAATTCATTTAGATGAAAATTTATTTATTTGAAATTCAATTGATTTGTTAATATCTTATAAAAAACATATTATTGAATATATTTTTCATGAATATTTCTTCAATTATTCATAATAATTTTTTTAATAAATTTTTTAAATAAATTATAAATTTATTCTTAGTTCTCTTACAAATATAATCAATATTTTTTAAGTTCTTCAATAGTTACATATATAATTTCAAATCCGTTTATAAAAAATTACGACTGTGAAGTGAATATTTTAAAAAATTCAAAATTAGTCGTTAAAAAATTGATGAAGCTATTTTGGAAAATACTGTTATTTTTAAATTTTTATTCTATTTTCGTTATTTTTAAGTAATTTTAAGTAGTTCAGGTGATTTTGAGAATTTTTTCATATATACATTTTTTTCAATTATTTATTGTTTTTAATAATATAAAAAATTGAATTCATTCTGATGGAAAATTTAAATAAAATTTTCAAATTTTAAATAAAAATATATTTGAACATTTTATTACATTTAGATGAAAATTTATTTATTTGAAATTCAATTGATTTGTTAACATTTAATTAAAAAACAAAGTATTAAATATATTTTTCATTTAAATTTTTTCAATCATTTATATTAGTTTTTTGAATATACATTTTTAATATATTCTTAATTTATTCTTAGTTCTCTCACAAATATAATTAATATTTTCTAAGTTCTTCAAAAGTTAAATTTATAATTTCAAATCAGTTTTTAAAAAACCACGATTGTTAAGTGAATATTTTAAATAAATTCAAAATTAGTCGTTAGAAAACTGATGGAGCTATTGTGAAAAAAACTGTTATTTTTGAATTTTTCTTCTACTTTTGTTATTTTTAGGAAATTTTAAATAAGTTAGATAATTTTGGAAATTTTTCATATTTTTTAATATTTATTGGAATATATATTTTTTAAATATTTATCATATTCAATTATATGTTAATAAATTTATTTCATTTTGATGACAATCATAAAAAAATTTTCAAATTTTAAATAAAAATATAATTAAACATATAATTATTCTCAAATGGAAATTCATTTAATTGAAATTCAGCTGATTTGTTTTTATTTAATCAAAAAACATATTAATAAATATTTTTCATTTATATTTTTAAAGTTATTTATATTATTTTGTTGAATATATATTTTAAATATATTCTTAATTCATTCTTAGTTTTCTTACAAATATAATCAATATTTTTTAAGTTTGTCAAAAGTTACATATAAAATTTCGAATCATTTTTTAAAAAACCACGATTTTCAAGTGAATATTTAAAATAATGCAAAATTGTTCGTTAACAAATTGATGAAGCTATTGTAAAAAAAACTGTTATTTTTGAATTATTATTGTATTTTCGCTATTTTTAGGTAATTTAAAGTAATTCAGGTGATTTTGGAAATTTTTAATATAATTCTGGTATTTTTTCAAATATTTTTAAATTATTTATTATATTCAAATATATGTTCATAAATTTTATTCATTTTGAAGAAAATTTTACTAAAATTTTCAAATTGTAAATAAAAATATAATTAAACATTTCAATATACTTAGATGAAAATTAATTCAATTAAAATGCAATTGATTTGTTTACATTTAATAAAAAAAATATCGAATATCTTTTTAATATATATTTTTCCAATTATTTATCGTAATTTTTTGAATGTATATTTTTAATCTATATTCTTAATTTATTCTTAGTTCTCTCGCAAATATAATCAATATTTTTTAAGTTCATCAAAAGTTACATAAATAATTTCAAATCAATTAATAAAAAACCACGATTGTTAAGTGAATATTAAAAATAATTCAAAATTAGTCGTTAACAAATTGATGAAGCTATTGTGTTAAAAAACTGTTATTTTTGAATTTTTATTCTATTTTCGTTATTTTTAAGTGATTTTTAGTAACTCAGGTGATTTTGGAAATTTGTTGATATATTTTTGATTTTTTTTCAATACATATTTTTAAATTTTTTATTATATTTTATCATGTAAATAAATTTAACCAATTTTTATGAAAAATCGTAATAAAATTTTCTAATTTTAAATATATATATATATAAACATTTAATTATATTTAGATAAAAATTCATTTATTTGAAATTCAATTGATTTGCTAACATTCTTTAAAATACATATTATTGAATATATATTTTTAATCTATTCTTAATTTATTCTTAGTTCTCTCACAAATATCATCAACATTTTTCAAGTTCTTCAAAAGTTTCATATGTGATTTCAAATCAGTTTATAAAAAACTACGATTGTTAAGTGAATATTTAAAATAATTCAAAATGAGTCGTCAACAAATTGATGAAGCTATTGTGCAAAAAACTGTTGTTTTGGAATTTTTTTTCTATTTTCGTTATTTTCCGTAATTTTTAAAAATTTATTAACACTTTGAACAAGGTAAAATAATTCATTACTTCTTTTTTTTTTAAATAAAATTTTTTTTCGCATTTGAAATGTCAAGACTTTCATTTATTCAAACAAGTAAATCCACCACGTATAATTTGCATTAAAAATTTACGTTTCAATATCCTCACCAACAAATGTCCAGTGACAGAGATACGTTTTCTTATTTTCCGTTCGAGGTTTCCTACGAATTTCATTCATATATTGCAATTTTTTAGATTACTTGAGCGTTTTATGAAATTCTTTTGAATTCGCAGTGAGTGATTTTCTTCCCTATTGATCAACGAATTCCTGCTCCAGTCGACTTGCAGCTTTGGATATCCAACTTTCTTTGAAAAATTGCTCGAACGCTTAGACTGATGAAAAACTTTTCCATTTTACCTCCTTCCGCATATTTTCGCATGAAAAGCAAAACATGTCATCGAATAATAAAGTCGAATATTCCTCAAAAGCAGAATATTTCCAGAATACGTGATTTCGAATATTCCAGTATTCAAAAATGTGAAGTTACATGCTGTGTTGATTATTTATATAAATAGTTTGTGCAGTATGATTAACTTGTAAAAATGTTTTATATGGCATTTACGAAATTTATGAAGAAAGAGGAGCAAAGGGGGAGGGTGGGGGGGGGTCTTAAGTAGTGGCTGTAAACTAAAGTGTATTTTTCTCGTAAACCTCTGAATCTTGGCGAGTTGGTACGTCCCTCGACGCCAGCGCTTATTTAATCGATTTTTGCAGGGGAAGTCTAATCATGGCCGAGGCGAACTTGTTGTCCGACTGTTTATTCAGTGAACGAAAATGAAACGTATACGCGAGAGCCCGCGGTATATATTTACGCGCTCGGACGTTGTTTGAAACTGCATACCTTGAAATTACAGGAAGCTGAAATACTTGGCAAATAAAATGGCTTAATGAATAATCAGTGCTACGGGGGTTGAAAATTGTTGGGCTTTTTCAACGCGGGACGAACAGAACTCGTTTTCGCCGGGCGAGTAATTTTCGGTTTAACAATTTCGACGATTCCCCGGACGCGAACGGATGAATGTTACGAGGAGAGTGATAATTAGGGCGTTGTTTGACTATTCTGGATGATGAAATTTGCAAGCGCTGAAAGAAGTGCATCTGATTATAATTAGATTAATTAGTAATGATGTCGATGTGATTTAAAGTCCAAATTTTCTTCTTATTTTAGTGTAACTTCAATCTTTTAATGGGTTTTATTGTGTCTCAAGTTTCAGAATTTGGAAAAAATTAAAAAACTGACAATTCTCTAGATGATTGATATTTTGATAAGTAGATAATATAAATTTTGTATATTGTGATATTTTTTGGAAAAGTGTACGGTTTTTTTTACTTTTATGAAATAATGACGAAAGCTTGAAAATATTAAAAAATTATTATGAGTTTCAGAAGTTTTAATAAATTTTTTTCAATTATTATTGTTAAAATATAAAGAAAATGAAAAAAGCATTAGGATAATTCTCTAGATTGTTGTAAATTCTTTCAACTTCGAATAATTTGTTAAACTTTAGATTATGTTGATAAACTTTGAACATCGTACAATTTTTAAAAAGTTGTACAAAATTTTGGTATAGTGTATGGTTTTTTTGAATGTTATAAAAAAATTTTAAAAAATTACGGAAAACTTTTATAAGTTAGAGATATTTTAATAAATTTTTTTCGATGGTTACTGTTAAAATATAAAGAATATGAAAAATCATCGAGATAATTCTCTAGATTGTTGTAAATTCTATGAAATTCGAATAATTTGTTGAATTTCAAATAATGTTGATACTCTTCGTACATCGTATAATTTTTGAAAAGGTGTGCAAATTTCGGAAAAGTGTATGGTTTTTTTTAATTTTATGAAAAAAATTTCAAAAATTTGGAAGTATTGAAAAAATATAATGGGTTACAGAAATTTTAATGAATTTTTTTCAATTATTATTGTTAAAATATAAAGAAAATGAAAACACATTGGAATAATTCTCTAGATTGTTGTAAATTCTAGAAATTTCGAATAATTTGTTGAATTTCAGATAATGTTGATAAACTTTGTACATCGTACAAATTTCGAAAAATTGTTTGGTTTTTGTTAATTTCACGAAAAAATTTCGAACTTGGATGTATTGAAAAATTACGAAAAATTATTATAAGTGACAGAAATTTTAATGAATTTTTTTTAATTGTTATTGTTGAAATATACAGAAAATGAAAAAGCATTGAAATTATTCTCCAAATTGTCGTAAATTCTATAAAATTCAAATAATTTGTTGAATTTCGGAAATGTCAATGAAATTTGTACATTGTACAATTTTTGAATTTCATGAAAAAATTTCAAAAACTTGGATGTATTGAAAAACTATGAAAAATTATTATAAGTAACAAAAATTTTAATGAATTTCTTTCAATTGTTATTGTTAAAATATAAAGAAAATGAAAAAGCATTGAGATAATTCTCCAGATTGTTATAAATTCTACAAAATTCGAATAATTTGTTGAATTTCAGATAATGTTGATAAACTTTGTACATGCATCGTACAATTTTTGAAAAAGTGTACAAATTTTTGGAAAAGTGTATGGTTTTTGTTAATTTCATAAAAAAATTTAAAAAACTTGAACGTGTTGAAAAATTACGAAAAATTATTGTAAGAGACAAAAATGTTAATGAATTTTTTTCGATTGTGATTGTTAAAATCTGAAGGAAATGAAAAAGCATTGGGATTATTTTCCAGATTATTGTAAATTCTATAAAATTCGAATAATTTGTTGAATTACAGATAATGTTGATAAACTTTGTACATCGTAAAGTTTTTGAAAAAGTGTACAAATTTTGAAAAAGTGTACAAATTTTAGAAAAGTATATGACATTTTTTAATTTTATAAAAAAATTTGAAGAACTTGGAAGTATTGAAAAATTACGTAGGATTAATATAAATTTCAGAAATTTTAATGAATTTTTTTTCGATTGTTGTTACTAAAATATAAGAGGAATTAAAAAGCATCGAGATTATTCTCCAGACTGTTGTAAATTAAAAAAATTCGAATGATTTGTTGAATTTCAGATAATGTTGATAAACTTTGTACATCATGAAAAATATTTAAATTCTGAAAAATTACAGAAACCGTGTATTATACTTCTTTTTTACATATCAAAAAATGTTTTATCATGTGGTTACAGTCCAAAATTTTTGAAATTTCAAAAATAATTTAGAGCATAATATAACTTTGAAAAATGTTATGTATTTGTTAAAAATTTAAATCGTTCTGTTAAACTATAATTCAATAATTGATTGAATTTTGCGTGGTATTTTTGGGTATTTCATTTTCATGACATTATCAAGTTTTTTGAACTCAAAAATTGATCCTCGCACAAATATGTTACATAATTGGAAAAATTCAATAAAAATTTGGAGTTCCAGAAAATCATCTCAAATTTCGTAAATTGTTAAAAATTACGACCATTTCCAAGAACTACAATTTTCAAGTTTTTTTCCTTGTTTTCATTTTTTTTTACATAAATCAAGAAAATTTCTGTATAATTTTGCATTTCACATGTTTTTTTTAAATTTCTTGCTCATACTATTGTAAATACATTATTCACAAACATATCTCAAACATGTTATATGTAAACAATATTTCCCAAAATTGGTAGAATTCGATTTTATAATATTTTTGGACATCATTCAATTTATTGGACATAATGGTTTGAACATTATAACTTGGACATTACTGTATGCAATCCCATATTTGAAACAAATAAGTTCTACCAATAAAAACGACTTCCAGTTAAAATCTTCATTACAATTTACTCCCATTAACTTTTCACTAATTACCTCTCTACACAGAGAACTTGTTAAAATACTAAAATACCATTTTCTCGCTTATGACAAATGCTGCATCCGCGAAAATGCTTGTCCTTCATTAAAAGCAACGTTGTTGACGTTTGCTCGCAATAATACGCGACATGGCCGTGTATTATTGCGAACGAATGTATCGAAGCGACGATAACGAACGGAGTACTTTTTTTTCGGAGCGAAATCACGAGAGTTTCCTGTCAAAGCCTGGTGATCGCTCGTTTCGCAATCTCTGGCGGAACATTTCGTAGGAATTCGGGAAACGACGCAAAAGACGTGATTTTCTCGACCAGTAGTGCAATGTAGCGCAAAACGCACGTAGGTAACGATGCAAATGCGCTTGTCGAGACTCGAAATTTCGACAATCGGCTTATTCGCAATAAGAAGACCCCAAGACTTTCCGGGGGGTCGAATCAACAAAGAGGTTTGGCAAAACGAGATTGCGAAAATTACCTTGGCCAGGATTCGCGGATTTTACGTGGAAATGGGATTCGTCATGTAGGGGCTTGAAGTTAAAATGCGAGTTGTGTTTTTCGATTACGACCACGGTTTATGTCTTTTTTTAGTCATTCTTAAAATGTAAATGTAATATTAAAAATTAACTAATTGCATTAATTTTGTTTTTATGCATTTTTTGTTTTGTAGGAAGTATTGTGTACTCTAAGAAAAAAACTATTTGAATTGAATTTCGAAAAAAAAAATTCTTGTTCCAGTTTTTTTAAATCCTAATTTGAATAATTACTTTAATTTAATCATTATGAAAATGCAATAAAATTATAATAATACAACAATTGAATAATTTTTGTTACAATGAAACTTTTGTAAGAAGTTTTGTGTACGCACTGAGAAAAAAAGTACTTTAATCAAATTTCGAAAATAATATTCTCGTTCCATTTTTTTTTATTCAATCATTATTTAAATTTATTATTATTGTAATAATTGAATCATTGAATCATTTTTGATTTATTGAAATTTTGGTCAGATGTTTTGTGTACTCTGAAAAAAAATGATTTGAATTGAATTTCAAAAATAAAATTGTTGTTCTAGTTTTTTTAATTGATTCACTATTAGAATTTTATATGATACAAGTAATTTATTCATTGAATAGTTTTTGATTTAATGAAATTTTGTACGAAGTTTTATGTACACTGAGAAAAAAATTATTTGTAATAAATTTGGAAAATGAAGTTTTTGTTCTAATTTTTCTTTAAATTCATTTATTATTTTCATAATTAATAAAATTTATTCATTGAATCTTTTTTGTTGTAATGAAATTTTTGTGAAAAGTTTCGTGTACACTGAGAACAGAACTATTTGAATTAAAATTCGATAGTAAAATTCTCGTTCCAATTTTTTTCATTTAAATTTATTTATTATTAAAATAATAAATTGTAAATATTCAATAATAATGAAAATTCATTTTCGTAGCAATAATATAATTTATTATTGAATAACTTTTGTTTTAATGAAATTTTTGTAAGAAATTTTGTGTTCATTAAGAAAAAAACTATTTGAAATATATTTTGAAAATAAAATTCTCGTTCCAGTTTTTTTTGAATTCAATCATTATTAAAATTGAATATTATAATAATTATATTTAATCATTAGATAATTTTTGATTTATTGAAATTTTTATAAGATGTTTTGTGTACACTGATAAAAAAACTATTTGAGTTAAAATTCGATAGTAAAATTCTCGTTCCAATTTTTTTCATTTAAATTTAATCATTATTGAAATAAATATAAAAATTTATTCATTGATCATATTCATAATGATAATAATAATAACAATAATAATAATATAATCATTGAATAACTTTTGTTTTAATGAAATTTTTGTATGAAGTTTTTTATACACTGAGAAAAAAACTATTCGAATCAAAATTTCGAAAATAAAATTCTTGTTCTATTTTTTTTCAACTCAATCCTAATTTTAACAAGTATAAAAATATAATATAATAACCATAATATAATCAATAAATCATTTTCGTTTGAATGAAATTTTTCTAAGAAGTTTTGTGTAGACTGCGAAAAAAACTATTTGAAATAAATTTCGAAATTAAATTCCTATTCCACTTTTTTTTCAAATTAAGCCATTACTTTAAAAATTAATTAAACAATATCTATAATAAAATTTATGATAATAAAAATAATTAATTCATCGAATAATTTTTGTTTCAATGAAATTTTCGCAAAAAGTTTTGTGTACACTAAAAAAAAACTATTTGAATGAAATTTCGAAAATAAAATCATTGTTCCAGTTATTTTAATCCAATTTAATCTTTATTTTTTAAATTATTAAAATTCATTTATAAATAATATCTATTATAACATGAATTATTCGATCATTCATTCATTTTTGTTTTATTGAAATATTTGTAAAAAGTTTCGTAAATAGGTACACGGAAAAAAAATATTTGAATCAAATTCGGAAAATCAAACTCTCGTTCCAGTTTTTTTTAAAAATATGATTATTACTATAATACATATCAAAATTTATTCATTATAAAAATTTATTATAGTATTCATATTTCATTCATTTAATCATTTTGGTTTTGATGAAATTCTTGTAAGAAGCTTTGTGTAAACTGAGAAAAAACTATTTGAATCAAATTTTGAAAATTAAATTATTGTTCCAATTTTTTTTTATTGAATCATTACTTTAATGATTTTTCAAATTTTTTCAATATTAATATTTTATATATTATTTATCATTTATTCATTGAATGATTTGTGTTTTAATAACATTTTCGCCAGAAGTTTTGTGTACACTCTGAGAAAAAACTATTTGAATCAAATTTCGAAAATCAAATTCTTGTTCCAGTTTTGTTTAAAATCTTAATTTTAATGGCTAAACGAATTATTCATTATTGAAATTCAATATAATAATAATTCCATTATTGAATTATTTTTTTATCATAAGACTTCTGTAATTAAATTTAGAAAATACAATTCTTGTTCCAGTTTTTTTTATTTATTCATTATTGAAATTTGAAATAATAATAATAATCATGTAATCATTTTATAGTTAAAAAAAGTTAAAAAAGTTAAGTTAAAAAAACTTTTCACATTTATTTTTTCTAAGTTATTTAAGTCGATTTATAAAAATTATTCTTGTGAAATCAAGATTGCTGTTGAATGCTGAATTCTATTCAAATTTAAGAACTGCCACAGTACCATTTGTTACGTAGACTTGATTATCAGTAAATTTTCCGTAACTCAATTAAATAATTACATCTCCAATAATTAAATCAATAAATAATTTGAATATAACACTTAATTCATTAGCTGAAATTCAAGTAAATTATGTTTTTTCTAATTTAACGTTAATTTAATTGATTATAAAATCATTGAATCATTACATCTTCAGTCATTGGACTTACGTACATTTTTTATCATTTTCACGTATTTTCATTGATTTCGAATTTCAATATTTCAAAGATAGAAAATCCAAGGTTTCCGAAAGGTATCTAAATTTCAACGAAACCCTCCACAGCGAATCTACGTCATTGCTCGTTCCCATGAATTCCAAACGTCGCCCCAGTTCGCCCCCGACAGATTACGATTACGGATTCAGTCTTAATCTCCGTAAAACTGTTTCTATTGTGGCGCCTCCAACTTTTCTCCCCCTCCCTCCCTCCCTCCCCCCACCCTTCAACCCTCCCCCGACATCAATATGCAGGGCGCTCTCGAGAATGCGGGGTTGCCGTTTAGAAAATCGAAGACTATCGGATGCTGAGTTATCAAGAGGCATTAGACATTCTTGTCGTAACACGACGAGGGCTGGAGGGGAAGGGGAGGGTGAGGAGGGGTCGGGGGAAGCTGAGATAAAAGGGCCTCCGCCGTGAATGTGTCTCCGCGAGAGAAAGGTATTCTTGAAATGTTGCCAAAACGATTAGGAAGACGAGGAACCGTCGCCAAACGCGGCACCCTGGGGTATACGTATTCGCGACCGCTCGTACGTCTTTGCGTTCGATTAAATAATAATTTTGCCTGGCAATTACCGCCCTTCGCATCGACATTCGTTTTTCATCGACGTCGAATTCAAGGCTCGTTAGAGTTGAGAATGGTGGTGGAGCTATGGGGGTTCTGGTGTGGGGGTTTGGCGGGCGGAGTCCCTTGGTGAGGTAGAATAATGTTTTTGTTGGGGGGATAATCTTCCCAGAATTTGTTTTTCAATACTTCTTGTACTAAAATAAAGTTTTCTTCCCTTTTTATATTTCTCCCAATGCTCAAAGGTAAGAATTTTGACAAAATTTTTTTGAAGCAAAAAATGGGAAATACTCGTACCTTAAAACTAATTTTTCTATTTATTCATTGAAATAGCATTTCTCAAAAAAATTATGAATCATTAACGAATCATAAATGAAAAAAAAAAAAAAATGAATAACACATTTATTTCGTTTATGTTTCGAAAAGATCACCGAAATTTAATTTCCATGAAAACTTCAAATTCAAACTTCTTAAACTTACACTCGAAAAAAAGTAATACGCTATTTTTCGCTTCCGCAATAATATTCCCAAGGGTTTGCATAGTTTCACGAATAGCATACACATATATATAAAAACGTTCATGCATATCGTGTCCCAAGTTTCAGCGTACTTTTACAACTCATTTTCATAACTTCTCATGTCTGCCGTTTTTGGTAATAAATTAAACCTGCCACGTTCGAGATTCATCATACAAAATGTCTCTCGCAACTTGGAACGATTGAGTACCTTGTGACGCCCTGAACAAGATTTCACTACTTTATTAAACATCGAAAATTCCTTTTTGAAGCAAAGACAGAGGGAAAACGTAACAAAACTATAAAAATAAATAAAAATTAAATTTAAAATTTAAAATATATAATTTTTTCAATTCATTATATATTGATATTATTTACTAGTATTTTCAAATTACTTTTTTTATAATCATGAATAAATTATCATATTATAATTTTCTAAATAATTGCATTCTTAAAAAGCATTTTTTAATTTTAGGTTGCTTATTGCAAGCTGATATAATTCTAAACAAAGATATAATTTGTTTATGAGTGTAAACAATTATGATATCCACAATGTTATAAATACCCCCCAAATTATTATACAGTTTAGTGCAGTTTTTGCACTTCTAAAGTTTTGAAATTTTATACACTAAAATGTTGAGGATTTTGGAAAACTTAGAGGATTTTGAAAATTCTGGAAATTATAAAACTTTTCAAAGTCCTTATGAAGTTTTCAATTTTTTGAAATTTGGATTATAAAAAGGAGAAAAAGTAAGGATTTTTTATATTCCCAAAAGGTTTGAAAAAATTTCGTATATTCAAAAATTTGCAATCTGAAGTACATTTTACATGTCAGTAATTTTCGACGATTTTAAAATTTTGAAATATTTCTAGAATAATAGAATTGATGAAAATGTAAAAACTAGGGAAATTTTCGATAAATCTATAATTTTCTTAAATTTGTAATTGTTGATTCATGTTCAATTTTAATTTTCTTATTTTGAATTGCGATGTGACCAGAAATTTCAAAATAAAAACTTCGAAAATTCTTGGAATGATGAAATTTTCAAAAAAAGAATGTCTTGAAATTTTTTGGTTTTATACTCCAAATTTGATTTTTCGAATTTTAATAAATTTCGCTTTCTTTTCTTTACAATTGATAATTAATTGCTAATTTTGATTTTTAAAATTTTTAATTCGAACTTTCATTAAAAACATCGAAATAAAAACTTGGAAAATTTCAGAAATTTTAGAAATAATGGAATTTTAAGTAATTTTAAAACTTGAAGTTTTTGGATTTTTGAATTTTAAAACTGAAAAAACGATAATTTTGAGAATTTTCGACATTCAAATTTAAATTCAAATTCCGAATTCAGAATAAAAACTTGAATATTTCTTGAAATGATAAAATTTTCGAAATTCTTGGATTTTATAGCATCCAAATTTGATCTTTCGAATTTTGATGAATTTTCCCTTTTTTTTACTGATCTTTAATAAACAACTGCTAATTTTGATTTTTAGAATCTTCAATTCAAATTATAATTAAAAATATTAAAATAAAAACTTGGAAAATTTTTAAAATTTCAGGAATAATGGAAGTTTTAATAATTTCAATACTTTAAGTTTTTGGAATTCTAAAATTCCAAAACTCCAGAAACGTAAATGTTGAGAATTATTGACATTCAAATTTAAATTCAAATTTAAAATTCAGAATAAAAACTTAAGTATGTTTTAAAATGATAAAATTTCCGAAATTTTTGGATTTTATAGCATCCAAATTTGATCTTTCGAATTTTGATAAATTTTTTCTTTTTTTTATTGACCCTTGATAGTCAACTGCTAATTTTTATTTTTAAAATTTCCAATCCAAATTTATAACTAAAAATATCAAAATGAAAACTTGTAAAATTTCAGAAATTTTATAAATAATAGAATTTTAAGTAATTTTAAAACTTCAAGTTTTTGGATTTCTGATATTTCAAAACTTGAAAAACGAAAATTTTGAGAATTTTCGACATTCAAATTTAAATTCAAATTTAAAATTCAGAATAACAACTTGAATATTTCTTGAAATGATAAAAGTTTCGAAATTTTTGGATTTTATAGCATCCAAATTTGATTTTTCGAATTTTGATACATTTTCCCTTTTTTTTTATTGACCCTTGATAATCAACTGCTAATTTTGATTTTTAAAATTTTCAATTCGAATCGTAATTAAAAATATCAAAATAAAAACTTGGAAAATTTTTGAAATTTCGGAAATGATGGAATTTTGAGTAACTTTGATACTTCAAATTTTTGAATTTCTAAAATTCTAAAACTCCAGAAACGTAAATGTTGAGAATTTTTGACATTCAAATTGAAATTCAAATATAAAATTCTCTATAGAAACTCGGAAAACTCTTGAGATATACAAAAGAAATACAAAAAAATCTTTAAATACATAAAGGTACAATAGATACCTCCCTGAATTTCCCAGATAACAAAATTCATAAGTAATTACACCTTTTAATCCAAACAGTTGAAATTTCCATTAAAAAATTGTCCCCAAAGTATTTGTATTGACAAACAGTCAAAAGAGTTTTCAGAAATTGATATCGCCAAGATTAAAACCATTTCGAACAAAAATCTGTGACGTCAAAAACAAAAGAAGCGTCATGACCATTTTTTTCAATAATGTCACGAATTGGTAGCGAAGCAACGGCTTCGTAACTCTGACGATAATGGGTCTTTGACGCTGTCTTTATAATCCAATTGCGGATAAAACCCGCTTTCAACCTATGCCGTGTTTGCATTTTTTCCGATCGAATTTGATGCATCGAAAAGCAAGTAGGCGGTTCGATATTGACACGTGACATCGGGAATTGATATAATCCCGTTAAAACGCGGAAATTGCCGACGCTTCCGCGGGTTTTCCGCGAAAAAATAGCACGCGACGTTTTTCTTCTTGACGTGGATGAAAAGTTCCGTTGCTTCGCAGATTCTCGCAATCAACGAAGTGATTTATATGAAGGTTGAAAAAAAGAAAAACGATAACAGGGCATTGATCATGGGAAAGCGGAAATTGGAAAGAGATGTTGAAATCGAAATGGATTTTTGGAAAATAGTTACATTCAGAACCATAGAGAACTATGAAATTTCCTATCCTTAGTCTCCCTGTTTCACCAAGGCAAATATTACATTTTTTCATTAAACTCTAAATTGGGTAATTAAGTAATTTCTATTGTTGAACGTTGTTAAAATTTGATCGATTGGAGGGTTCACGATGAAGAATCCTTTGGACAATGAAATTGTTTATCGAAAATTCGCGAGGTGACTAGCAACGGACAGGCACTTTGCGAAACCTTTTAAGAGCTTCAGGAGTATTACAAACTGTTTCTAGAGCTTTTGTTAATGTGTCGAAACAGTGTAGGGAAAAGAGAGATCAAACCATCATTTGTTATGATGCTGCAAATTAATTGTGTTTGCAACTTGGTTACTCTCTGGAATTAATGAGCAGTCGTGAATATTTATCAAACGTTACAGAGTCTCATGAAACTGGAGAAAAGCGTTATACGCTGACTGATAAATTTTATTGGAACGTTAAATCATTTTATGTGCACAATAGTTGAAAGAAAATGATAATGGAAGCATCTTTGAGAACTTTAAGAGTTTTTCTGACATCCTGCATCGTTTTCAGAACGTTTAATGACATTGTTTTGTGCAAGCTCAACTTCAGCAGTCTTCTGTAGCAATTAATCAAGTTATTCCCCGCATAATTTGCTCCGTAAAGTTTTATTCAATCCCGGGATCGTGCACTCGAGTTGCTTATTTTAAGAATTGCAACGTCTAGGAATGATTTATGATGAATAAGCCGAGAAGAAATCCGCAACTTTTGATAGATCTACATAATTTCCCGCAGTTATCCGAGAAGTTTCGTCATCAACGAGGACATTGTTTTGCGTTCCATTATATTAATAAAGGGATTCATAATGAATAGCATTTGAAAATAAAATTGATGAAGGATGAGACTGGAATGGAAAAAAATGAACGAAGTATCAATGTCGGTTTTTGATTATTATCAAGTTTTAATGGTTAGAACAAATTTGTTTGGAAAATAAAAAAATTCTGAGAAAATGGAAAGATAAAATTTGGCCGTTTAAGAATTCGAAATTTCTAAAGTTCGTTGTTTTTCGAAAATTTCATCGTTTCCAGAGTTTTCCAAGTTTTTATTCTGAATTCTCAATTGGAATTTAAAATTAAAATTAAAAATTTTATAAATGCAGAAACTTGAAGTTTTAAGATTACTTGAAATTCCATTATCTCTGAAATTTCTGAAATTTCCCAAGTTTTTATTTCCATATTTTGCATTAACATTCGAATAAAAAATTTGAAAAATCAAAATTTGTAGTTGTTTAGCAAATATCAAAAAAAAAAGTAAAATTCATAAAAATTCGAGAAATTGAATTTGGAGGTTATGAAATCCAAAAATTAAAAAACTTTCTTTTTTCGAAAATTTTATCATTTTAAAAAATTTACAAGTTTTTATTCTGAATTTTGAATTTTAATTTAAATTTGAAGGTTATGAATTCTTTTAATTTTCGTTTCAGGGGTTTTAAAGTTTCAAAAATCCCAAAACTAGGAAATTTAAAATTACTCAAAATTCTATTATTTTCATAATTTCCAAGTTTTCTTTCGATAACTTAAATGAAAGGGTGAATAAAAAATTATCAAAATCAAAATTAGCAGTTAATTATCAATTGTCAAGACAAAAAAAAAGTAAAATTCATAAAAATTTGAAAAATCGAATTTGGAGGTTATTAAATCCAAAAATTAAAAAACTTTCTTTTTCCTAAAATTATGTATTTTCAAGAAATTTACAAGTTTTTATTTTGAATTTTGAATTTGAATTTCAATTTGAATGTCAAGAACTCTCAACATTTTCGTTTCTGAAATTTTATAATTTTAAAAATCCAAATACTTGAAGTTTTACAGTTACTTAAAATCCCATTAATTTTAAAATTTCCAAGGTTTCATTTCGATATTTTCAATCATAATTTAAATAAAAATTATAAAAATCAAAATTAGCAGTCAATTATCAATTGTCAAGACAAAAAAATGTAAAATTCATAGAAATTCGAAAAATCGAATTTGGATGTTACAAAATCCAAAAATTTCAAAACTTTTTTTTTCAAAAATTAATTATCTGATGAGTTTTTCAAGTCTTAATTTTAGATGTCAAATGCTCATCGTAGCTTAAAATTAAAAGATTGAAAATTAAAAATGAATTAATAATTAAAAATTGGAGAACTTTATAGATTAATCAAAAATTTTAAACTGAGAATAATCGAATTTGAATGTTTCAGAAATCCAAAAATTTTCCAAGTTTTTAGATTTTCATAAATTTTATTATTCTAGAAATCTTTCAAAATTTTAAATTAGTCGAAAATTACTGACATGTTAAATTTACTTCAGATTGAAAATTTTTGAATTTTCGAAAGTTTTTCAAACCTTCGGGGAATGTAAAGAATTCTACATTTTTCTACTTTTTCATAATTCAAGTTTCAAAAAATTGAAAACTTTATAAGGATTTTTAAAAAGTTTCATAAACATTTTCATGTAAAAATTTTTAAAATTTTAGAAGTGCAAAAACTGCAAGTTTTCAAATTACTAAAAATTCTATTTTATCCAACATTTATGAAAGTTTCCAAGTTGTCAAAATCCTGTAATATTTTCGATGTTTTCAAAATCCCAAAATTTTTCAATTATACATATTTGTTCAAAATAACCCTCATTTTTTACATTTCCAAATTTCCAAAAATCTTAAAAAACAATGAACATTTAAAATTAGATTCACGAGTAATATGACGAGGAATAATTTATAAAATCTAAATTTGTCAAATTCTTTCATTATTATGTCTCATTCCAAACCAATTCTCTTACAACTTTTTTTTTGTTCATTGAGAATCCGAATGAGAATCCGAATGAAAACCGTAAATCAAATTCAACAAAATTTCCAAAATAATCTAACCCATGAAAAAGTTTCTGCAATGAATAAAATTGAACAAAATCTTTTTCTCTCGCACAAAATTAATCTAAAAATATTTTTCCCATGCATCCGTAAAAAAGGCCACTTTATTTCTATGGAATGCGGGAACAAAAGCCCCTTTTTGGGGTACTCGGAAATCAGCGGGATATATCAA
>JAPYZL010064441.1:0-16030 GCA_030522825.1 Platygaster orseoliae | reverse complement strand
AATTCTGCCGCTGATTTTATGGCTGCTCGAAAAGAGGGCTGTGTTGACGCGATTCATCGTAAAAAAGCGGCCATTCCAACACATGCATGGAAAAAATATATTTATTTTTATGGCAATTTGGAGAAAATGGGAATTTTTCTCCATAACATTTTATGGAGAAAAACGCGTTTCAAGTTTCTGCTCTATAAAAACGAAGATAACAATTTTTTCAACTCACACTGAATCATCTTTTGCCTTGAAAATTTTACACAACACATTCGAAATGTTTTGCAATGGAAAATAAAAAGAAAATTGATTTTTCAAAAGTGTTAGACCCTACTACCATCTTAACATAACAAACATATAGCTTTTCAGGCATAACAATCCAAAAAGTTGGCACATTGTTGATTTGGATTTTGAGATATTCTCGGACCATTGAAAAATTTGTGAAAAAATTCGGGATCCTGAATTTTAAGGAATTCACAAAAAGTTTTTGAATGGAAATAAAAAGTAGTGTATAATTCTTAAATTTTATTCCATTTTAAAATTTTTTCTCATTTTTAAATTATCATACATTAATAATTATTCATTTATAGAATCGAAAACAGTTCATTGATCACTTGCAATTTTGATGTAATATACAACTTTTGCAAGTTTTTGACAAATTTTTCAAAATCCTACGAAAATTTTAGACAATGGTACAACATCTTTTCTAGACATGATAACATAACATAAAATATGAAAAGTATGAATAACTTTTAATTCCAAAAATGAAGATATTCAAACATTTTATTCATTTTTCAAAGAGAAATAGTTTTTGAAAGTTTGTGTAGCTGATAAAATTTTTCACATATTCTCAAAAATGAAAATTTACAACATTTCGCGATTCGGTCAAATTTGTCTTCTCAGAGTTTGTAATTTCAAGGAAATGCAATATTCTTCTAACTTTTGAGATTTTTTGAAATCAATTTACTTTTGGAATCTTGAATACTTATTAATCAAAGTTTTTCTCACTCTGTAAAAGTAATAATTTGTAAACATATGGCAAAGTTTCAATACTTGATAGTGTAAAAAATTTTGTGATATCCCGGAATTTTTTTTAGTTTTCAATATATTTTTATTTGCTTGAATCATTGAACATTGTTTACATTGTTTACATTGTAAATGTCAAAACTCACAGAATGCTGAAGATTTGTACTGAAAATGTAAAAACTCTTCAGGATTCCGAATTTCCCGGGATTCCCGAAAAACTCGAGGTTTCTGCTATTTTATTCTGCTGATAAACGACAAATCCAACATCTAAGGTCATTTTCCCAGCTGTGTATACATTTAAAGAAAATAAGTTGTTTGTGCCATTTTTTATTAAGACGAACTGGGTAAATCAAACTGAAAATGTAGGTCACCTCTTGAATTTCACGCTCTGAATCTATCTTTCAAAGATTCACTAAAAAAAAAACCTAGTGAATAAATTTACTATTCAATTTATAAATAATTTCATATTTCATTTTATAATTTTCATAATAATTTAAATATTAATTAAGAATTTCATACATTCTCCAAGTCTGTCCAAATTTCGAAAATTCAATAACCCCACAAAAGCCGTGAAAAAAAAAAATTATAATTATAATTTAATTATAATTTAATAAATTGTATAATTGATAAAAGTCTTAATATTTAAATAAATTATTGGATTTTTGGACCGGTGTCGTCATTCACTTGAATTATTTACAATAGGTACGAATATTTAGAATAATGCAATACTGTATAGAATGAAATTCACTGTATTTCACGTTGATCCCTAATTACTATACTTTTTAGTAAAAATTACTTGATTTTTCTCTCAGTGTATGAAAACCAATTAGGTATTTAAAATCTACGTAGATCTAATTTTCTCCGACATTTTTAAAAATTCTGAAAATCTATTAAAATTGGAATTCTAGAAATTTGTATTGCAATTTACAAATAAATTCAAAATCTATGAAAATACTAGAAACTCAAAATCTTTATTGTATAATGCTTCATTTTTATTCTTTATAATTTTCATAATAAATTTCTATATCCTTTGGAGCTAAAAACAAAGGGAAAACTCACTTTTTGTTTCTTGTTTTCAAGCTTTTGGACTTTTTTTATTGGGCCCTCATCAGAAAAAATAAGTTTTTCATATTTTTTTGCTGAAAAGTATCGAGAAATCACACTGAGAAAAAAATACAGTAATTTGTACAATATAAATATTGGAACAAGCAACTATATTATTCTAGGAAAATCTACAATATTAATGGAATTTTTCATAAATTATAGTGCATTCAACCAAAGATATATTTTCTTTACCATAAACAACACTTGTAAATATACAAGATATAAAAAATTGCCTTACATGATGATAACTTCTACACTTTTTCATAAGTATGACTATACATAATTATATGAGTTTCACTAGAAACAACTGAAACTTGTATTCTATATGCCAAAGACTACAATACGAATATTCTGAATTTCAATATATATATATATAAACTATTAATAAAATTTACTACATTTAATCTCGATCCCCAATCGCTATACTTTTTAGTAAAAAATGCTAGATTTTTCTGTCAGTGTTCAACATCAGTAATGTGCACGACTTTTTCACTGTTTGCAATAATGGTTATGAGGGGAAAGCGCACCTTGTATAAAGTGATGAAAATTGTGATTTTTGTTGATATCATCAGGTGAGCCTGGACTCGCGGGTGCGAGAGATCGTGAACCTTAACATGAAAAACCCGTCGCCTAACACGTTCGACGAAGCTCAAGTGCAAATATACACGCTGATGCACCGCGACTCGTACCCGCGCTTCGTCAACAGCGAGATGTACAGGCGGGTGGCCAAGATCGACAGCAACCCCCCGAGCCCGGCCGAGCAAGAACCCGGCTCCTGCAGCAAGTCGAAGAAAAAATCAATAACGTAAAAAACCACTCATCCCACCACCCTCTCTTTCCCCCGCCGCTACTCCGATGTGTATTTCGATTTTCCGAAAAACTATTGGAAATAGATGAAAAGCAAAAAAGAAAAAACAACAACCGAATGAATATGAACAATAGGAATAAATTAATATATCGTCGAGTCAAGGGAAAAAAGATGAAACCAAAAATGAAAAATGCGGAGCGTGTATGTATTTATGTGTGCGTGCGAAATATCGCTAAAATGGGAAAAATTGTGGGCGGTTTTATTTGGTGACGGTATAATTGAGGCGTGTAGCGATTTAAGAGTTCCAGATGACCAATGAATCAATCAGTGCTGAATATGGATAATTGATGATATTTAAATTAAAAAAAAAAAAGTTCACTAAAGCGCAGCAAACATGAAAAGCACGGACACAATAATAATAATTCTAAGGACTAGGTTGTAAATATTCGAATATTCCATCTCGCGAATCTTGTTTGGTATAATAATAATAATAATAATAATAATAATAATAATGTAATAGCGAGCGCTCTCTCGTTTCGCGCGTCGACAATCCAGGCTTGGCCGGCGCTGCGCTTTTGTTCTTTACCGCAGTATTGAAAAACTTTACCAAGGGTACGAATCACTGCCAGTATGGTGAATCCGAGTGATTAAAAAATCATACTAAAACAAGCGCTTGCGAGACGTTTCAAAACCGGTCGATACGTTCGAGATAATATCAGCTATTTTCGGCTGATGGTCTTGATTGCCCCCACCAATTTATTCAACACTCGACCATTCTGCACATTTTTTGAAAAAACTATACCCATTCAACAAATACCTACATTTTTAAGTTCCTGTTTTAATATACTTCTCTGTACGAACTTTTTGCTTACAGCATTACCAGCATTGATTTAGTAAAATATCAGCCAACCAAAACTTTAGGTATGATAATCATATTATATTGGTTGTTGCAACTTAAGGAACTTTAATTGTCATAACCAAAGTTTCTCTCTGTGCAGAACAAATTTTCGGGAGGGGTTTTTTGAAAAAATTTATCATACACTACTTTGATTCCCAGAGTATCAAATTCTAGAAAGCTTTAAAGAAATTTCGGAAAATCAGAAATAAATAAAATTACGAAAATCGAGCTCCATTACATTGAATACGTATATGAAAAATCTTCGACTGTGGACTCCAAAATTTAAGTAACTTTCAAACTCCAAAATTCGTGATTGTCAAAGATTAAAAATTGTGAAATCCAAAAGAAATATTTTTTTCGAGTACTGCAAGAATCTCTCAAATTTTCGTATTTTATCTTATTCACAATTATTTTGTTGTATTTTTGAGTATTTCGATAGATTTCTTTTATTTCTATGATTCACTCTCAGATTTATAGTATTTTTGTGGATTTATAATTTATTTTTTAATTGCTAGAGTTCAATGCTCTAAAATTCTGGTTTCAACACAATTCCAATTTTTTTTTTTTTTTTATGTTTTTACTTTTGAAAGTGTTTATAATATTTCTTAGCATTTTTTATTTTTTTATATTTTTTTTTTTTTTTTTTTTTTGAATTTCAATAGTGAAGATTTTTTAGAAAGCAGTTCTCTACTACTACTAGTATTTCTTCAGAGTTTGTTTGTGACTCGAAATACTTTTTTGTATATTTATGGATTTCTGTCTAAATTTTTAGAATGTCATTGAAATTTCAGCAAGTACATTTTTGATTGATAACTTTCATGTCTTTTCATTATTTTTATTCTTATTTTTACTGAATACTTCATGCCTAAAAATCATTATTATCAAGTCAACTCCTTATTCTTTTACTATTTTTGAGTTCTTTCCTATTTTTTTAATTTCAAGGTGAAATAACTATTAATATTGTACTTGAATTTTGAACTCCCAAAAGCTCAATTCACAATAATGTGCACAATTGACTCGTGGAGAATAAATACGGTGCACTATTGACATCATGCCTCCATTTTGTAACCGGCAATCGTCGAGTTGTTTTGTTCGCATAACCGGAATTTGTTGGGAAATTTTATACAAGAGGGTATCACGACATTTTCTACTCGACTCGTGTAATCTGACAATCGAGGTCTTTTTACCGGCATCTCGTGTGAAACTTCCTTTTGGGTAGTTTTTCGTGTACAAAAACTACACGAGTTGATGAGAAAGAGGATTGTATAAGGTTTTTTTCAACGCTTGTGTTCGGAAAGTTTTATGTTTCTCATATATGAAGAAAGAATTGAATTTTTCGTCGCAATTTTCCAAACACTTGTGGTGAAAATCAACATGGATGACTAGCGAAACAAAAGGGTTTTTAACAGCTTTTTTCACTTTTTGGACACTTTAATGGTGTTTCTTCTTACACGACCATTTTTTTATTTAGGACGATATGATTAAAATTTTGACAACTGTCCCAAATGTGATTTTTAACCCTCGAAATTTTTATACCACTGGCTTGTCATATTCCACCGATACTTCAATCAATTATAATAATAATTTTTGTTTTAATAAGGGATGAAATTTTCCTTGAAAATTAAGTAAAAATAACCCAACAGTAAAGAGTCAAAAAATAATAGCAAACTTCCAGTTGAATCATACTTTCCAAATTTTTATGACATATTTCTGAAAGAAGCTACGATTTTATTGACTGAACAAAATTACTGTCAAAAAACTTGAAAACCATAAAAATCTTAATGACAAGCCCTTTAAGAATAAAAAATAAAAACTATACGCTCATAAAAAGTTTCATCGAATAAGCTCAAGCATTGTTGTCACAGTTCTGATTCCACGTCTTCCTAATATGCAAGGTACTTGTTGCATTCTCATTTCTTTGCACAAAGTCTTATAAAACTACAATATAATATTATTGTCCACAATTACCACGATTTTTCAGTACAAATATTATTGTGCTAGACGGTTTTTGCCGATTTTCAATTGCGCATTCGTATGTAAGTTATACAGAGATCGATTTTTGTGTTTTTTACCTGCACAAATTATATCCAGAGCTTAATTATACTACTATCATAATAAAATGTCTGCTAAGAAAACATTCCACGAGTTTTTACAAGTTTAATTTTGTACGTACTTTACAATGAATGACCACGAGTGACATGAACGAATTTACAAAGAATCTTGTTCAACAATCGTAAACATGGTTAAAAAACATATTACGAAATAATAAAAACCCTCGTGTATAAAAATTTGCCTGCTAGTTTCTGGCGTGTTGTTTGTTGGAATAAACAAGAATAATTGTTGTTAAATAAACAGGAATCGATAGCAAAGCGTAACATGTTTTTAGTTTTTTAATGTAAATCAAAAAGATTTTATTATTCGCAAACGTTTGTATTTAAATTATTATGACTGTAACTGAAAAAGTTTTGATTGTTCAAAAACAAAGAATATTCACCGTGTTAGTTGATGAAGATGTTGATAAATAAATCCGATTTTCGTCACCTACATCGAGTGTGTACATTTCCTTAAAGCAGTACATGTTGCAGAACATTTCAGAAACACCTTTTTATTTTATTTTTCATTTTTCACTTTTAACTGAACTGGAACAAATATCAAGAACGCGTTAAAATGTTGGAAAATATTCGCGCTCTCGTTATATACCTTTCAACGCGAAAAGTTTCAACTTGTTCGTTAAAGGAAACATGCCGTGGTGCTTGTAACATTTGAATGCGCAACAAGTTTAAATTGACACAACTAGTTATCATGTTTCCGTTTTATGATTTCTGACAAACTTTTTTGCAAATAAGCATGAGCGATTTCAGGTCAAAATTGAAAATGTATTTTTTTTATTCGAAAATGAAACTTTCAAAATTTGCTTTAGCTGGGAGAAACTTAAATTTAGCATATAATTTTTTGTTTTAAACAAAATTTTTCCAACTGCTAGTATTTTCGAACCATTGATAATTTAAGAATTTTTCGAAAATCCTATATGATTTGACACGCTCAGAGGAAAGATGCAACAAGTGAGGACAGAAAATATGAGGATTTATAAAAGTCTGTCTCTCACTTGTTGCATTTTGCCTCTGAAAGTGTCACTTGCAAAATGTTATAAATGTGACAAAATTTATTAATTTTAGTATTCAAAAAGATTATCAACTACGCGGTGCGCGAGAATTCGAAAAATTCGAAATCGAGAAAAAATTTGGTGTAGCCATCTCGCTAGCACAAATGTACTAATAATCGATTTGCAGTTTAATACGCAGTTCAGGAAAATTTGAAAATGATAATTCGAGGAAAAATTTGGTGTAGCCACCTGGCGAGCACGAAGATACTGATTTGCATAAATATGAGTCGCATTTTTTACAATATTGAAATTCTTGCAATCTTCGGAATTTTTGAATTTCCCTTATCAATCACATTATTACTGGAATATTTGAATTTTCATAAAATTTAGTGAATTTTCAGAATGTCAGTTTTCATGATAATTTAAAAGTTATAATTATTTACAGGGTTCCTGGAGTCGAAAAAATTCACGGAACTGTGACGGAATAGCAAAATTTTTTAAATAATGTAAATTTTGAAATTACCGAGTTGTAAAAAACATCGGAATTTTCATATTTTCCAAATGTTGACATATTTACGCCTTTTCTATATTTTTCCTCTTTTGTAATTTCATTTTTTTTTTCGGAGAAGATGGGTTTTGGAGGTGCGACAATTTTTGAAAGTGCCTAGGAGCGGCAAATTCCCGAATCCGACCCTGACTAGGGGTAAAATAAAAACACAATTTTGTAGTGGTTCATATAGTACTTTTTATTAACTAATCAATAGAAGAATATTTTCTCGTTTCCATAATCATATGAATTATAAAATAATTAAAAAAAAGGTTCCTTTTTAAAATACATTATGTATCTTTCGTTATCATCGCGTGTAATACCTGAAAGTTGGATAGTTGAGAGATACTTGGCCAGCTCTTGACAAAATACTCGTCAGAAAAGTTTTACAAAATTTCACCCTTTGTACAATTTTAATTGTTTTTCAGTCAAGCTTTTCTACCTTGCATATCTCTAGTACTTAACATTAGTATTCGCAATACTCGGAACAAAGAAATATCAACTTTATAATTATTTTTGTTGCAGCAGCGTCATAAACATCTCAATTTGCTCAATTTCTTCGAAATCAAACACATTGAGCGATAAACAGAAAATATTTGAACAACACTTAGAAAAAAATAATAAACAAAAATAAAAATCCGCCATAAACTTTTATTACTCTCATGTCCAAAAAAAAAAAAAAAAAAAAAAACACGTGACTAGCTGCAAAATATTTATAAATAGCTCAAAATTTCCATACACGTTGTACTTGTTATAAAATACCCTTATCGATTATCATAAACTTTTTATCATATTTGGTTCTAAACTAGTTTTAAACTTTTCTTGGAATGACAAAATCCACGCATATAGAAATGAAAAATTGAGAAAAAAAAACAAACTCTTCCGTTTACACAATTTTACACAATTAATTAAAGTACTATCGACCTTAAAATTAATCAACAATGCGAAAAAGAGGGATCATTATTTTTTACAATCACAATTTGCGACAATCCTCTCTTTGGAAAATTAATAAAGATGAACATAAATAATATTGACAGTTGTTGTTGTTTTTTTTTTTTATGGATAAGGCCACTAGTGATACAAATACAATGTAAATGCGAAATATTCGATGCAATTATTTATCACATCACTTTTCAACGTACTTAAAATGTAAAAATTTCTAAAATACAAACTGGAAAATTTTCATGACTTTTATTTTAATAGTGATGAATTTTTCATACATTCAACGATGAAAAAGCAAAAAAAAAAGGAAATACCGAAAACGAGCAATAATTGCACCGAATTTCACAGGCAAAAGCTATCAACTTACTATATAATATTACGATATAACAATAATGCAGGCAATTTCGCGATTTCACTCTATCAACGTACTTTTTTTCCGAAAATGATGAAAAATTCAAATTAAAACTTTGGTTGAAATCGAAAGACAAAAAAAAATAAAATTTTGTAATAAAATAAAATTTTTTACAAATAAAAAAATTTGCTTTTCACAGCTTTAAACAAAAAACAAACTTTTCCTACATTATCTTCATTTTACGATAACTTTTAGGTTATCATTATAGATACTTTGTGTCTTTTGGTTTTGCAAGAAACATAATTATTTGGAAATTCAAATAATAACATGTTAAACGTCCAAAAAATGACAACATGAAAAATTGTATGTGAAATGTATGCAGTTGCAGTAATAACTCGATATTTTTGTTGACTTTGATCGCTCGGAACGACATTGTCCAAAATTACACTGGTCGTTGAGGATAAAAATGCGCTCGAAATAGTTTCAAGTTCGATGTAAAAGTGGCTTAGGCTAAGAAAGTGCAGTTTCTCCCAAAGTGAAAATATCTCGTCAGACTTGGAAAAATTGGTGGCGCTCGAGGCACGTTTTTTGAGCCAGAATTTTAGACTCGCGCAACTCTGAAACTGATGGGAAATCTTTTCCTAGAACCGACTTTATATGGATACCAAAAAACGAAGTTTGCAATAAAATTAATCTCAAATTCTCGATTTGATTCCAACATTTTTTCCTAATGGAAATCCAAAATTAAAAATATATTCCAGTTTTCTAACATTTCTCAAATATTTAAATAAAAATTGTTTTGGCACTTTGCAAGTTATCAAAGTCGGTTTCATTAAAAAATCGGATACCAACTTGATTGTTATTTTCTAAGAGATGCAAAGTTACACGAGTCGTGTCGGGATCAAGGGTTACAAAGTAGATTCATTGATGATTTCATTGATGATTTCATCGTTGGAATCCAGCGAAATATTGGCGTTTGGAATGACATTTTGTGGCGATGATTTCCTCGACTGGTTTGCCCAAGTCTGAAATAAATCAATTCATTATCACAAATTTATTTCTTCCTTTTCTCAATTTTTGTTTTTTGCCTAAAGTTGGATAATATTCAGTGATGTGATGTGAAATTTTTCAAAAAAACGGTAGGACATGACAATGTCCAAAGACTTTTATGTCCATCTTATTTAATATCTACATTTTCTTATCATTTTATGGTACTCTAACTACAATCTTTGAATAGTTTTTCTTATATTTCAAATTTCAAATTTTTGAAATAGTCGATAATTTTATAAGAAGATTTTGTATACTAAAATCATGATGGTATTTTTTGGAAAAGTGTATGGTTTTCTTTCATTTTATGAAATAATTTCAAAAACCTGCAAGTATTGGAAAATTACAAAAAACTATCATGAGTTACAGTAAGTTTAATTAATTTTCTTCGATTATTATTGTTAAAATTTAAAGGAAATGAAGAAGCATTGGGATAATTATTATCCAGATTTTTTTAATTCTATAAAATACGAATAATTTATTGAATTTCAGATATTCTTAGGAAACTTTGTACATGGTGAAAAATGTTTAAATTCCAAAAAATTACAGAAACCATGTAATATACTACATTTTTAAATATCAAAAAATGTTTCATCATACATACGGATACAGTCTAAAATTTTTGAAATTTTAAAAATAATTTAGAGTAAATAATAAGTTGGATAAGTGTTAGATATTCGTTAAAAATTTTAATGGTTCAGTTAAACAAGAATTTAATAATTGATCGATTTTTGCGTATTTCATTTTCATATCATCATCAAATTTTTTGAAATCAAAAATTGATCCTCTCACAAAAATGTTATACATAATTGTAAAAATTCAATGAAAATTTCGAGTTTCAGAATATTTCCACAAGTTTTATAAATTGTTAAAAATTACGACAATTTTCTTCTCGACAATTGGTAAGTTTTTTCCTTGTTTTCATTTTTTTCACATAAATTAAAAAAAATTTTGTAAAGTTTGCATTTTACATCTTTTTTTTTTTTTAATTTCCTGCTTATACTATAGTAAATATATTATTCACAAACATGTCGTATATAAACAACATTTCCCAGAATCGGTATAATTTGGTTTTATAATATTTTTTGGACATAAAGTACCATTTGACTTTGCGCTTTCGACAAAATGTTTTGGACATAACGGTAGCCAATCCAAAAAAACATACCCAATCCCTATTCATCGTGACCTCCTCCTCCGAACAATAGCCCATTTCCTTGGCCAAATCTTCCGCCATTTCTGTGCCAACGTTTCTTTTCGTTGGTAAAGTCGCGTATTTTTTGCTCATCCTAAGATGGAAAGTCATGGTAAATTTCGGAAATTTCAAGTTAGAGGCCATTCTTTTGCCAAAAAATGACCAAAAGCTTTGTCAGAGTAAAGAAATAATAGGTACCTATTGAAATTGTTCACATTCTTCTCCTCGACGATAAGTTGCTGCTCCTGCTTGGCCCTGGCGCCCTCGGTTTCTTCCGCCTTGTTGGCGCCGTGGACGGTTTTGTTGCTGTACGAGAAGGGAGGCATTCGGGAGACCCAGTGATGGACTCCTTCGCCCGAGGAGCTCGTCGAGGCCGCCGAGGAATTGCCAGCCGAGCTGTTGCTCAAGCCCCGCCGCTGGTAAAACAACATGTACGCCGCGTTGGTCACCAGGTTCGTCTCGCTCACGGCCTCGACCCTCGTGTCGTCGAAGCAGTACCAGTTCGAGTCGTACGGGTTCTTGCAGAAGGCCGTGTAATGCCCGCTCTGCAGGTCCTGCCCGTGGTGGTTGCAGATCGCGTACAAGTCGTACTTGTTCTCGTCGTCGTTGTTCACGAACCCTTGTTGTTGCTCCTTGCTTCGCGGTTTTTGCCATGGCGACCAACTGAAGCCTACACAATAATTGCATTAATATTTAGTTCAATATCATTCGTTTCTCAAGCATTTACGCCTGTAAGTGCAAGAGAGAGCTCTCTATCCTTTACCTTAGGTGAAATCACAAAAAAGTGCAATACGGCCGCCGCGGGGAACATGAAATTCATATTCGTTACATATTGCGTGAATTTCAAATTCCCCGCGCAAATTTGCACTCGCGCCAATCAAAAAGTAGCTACCTATTGTTCAGACTTTGATTTACAGGGATTTGAAATAAAGCGCTGCTCACCACGCCCCCCTGAAATCGAGAACTGACTCTGCTGCTCCCTCGAATTGTTGTTCTCCAGATGGGGCGTCATGTCGAGGGCGTAGAGGGGAAAATCCACGAGCATCGTGAGCTTGGAGGTCGAGCGCTGCTTCGACTGTTGGCGAAAACGTTTGAGATGTATGACGAGGACGCCGGGAAGCGACCACAGGCCGAGTTTCTTGACGACTTGCTGCTTGCGATTGCAGTGGGGACAGTGCCAGGCGTCCTCGGCCCCCAATTTCTCGGGCTTCGTGTAAAGGTCGAAGCAATCCTCGAGGTGCACCGAGCCCGCGTGCGCCGAGTTCACCTTGAGCTGCTTCACGCTCGCGTGCTCCTCCATTTGCTCCAAGTCGTCCTGGATAATCGTGTTCTTGGTGCTCTCGTCCCATTCGAGGATGAGCTTCACGTGCTGGGGCCCCGAATCCGAGTCCGACAGCGAAAGGGCTTGGTCGATTTGCTCCGTGTACAGGGGATGCTCCACAATCGGATCTACGCCCAAACATCATCTTTTATTATACAACCTAAAATGTTGTATCAATTTTTCTACATTATATTTCACTACTTTCATTAATTTTATTGGAATTCTTGGGAATATTCCTATAATTTCTTCAGCCGATGAATATGAAAGCAATATTATGTAAGTAAACTGACCAATACACGGGTGTTCGTCCTGAATGGGAGTGGCCGCGGGATCGGCGACGCGGATATTGAAAAGTCCCAGATTTTGGCTGGTCGTGAGAACGTCCTCTGCCAAAATCGCGTGCATTTCTTTCAGGAGCAATTTTTGCAAATCCTCGTAGGAAATTTCACGCGAGACCTGCATGGTGTAAGGGCTGCCGAAGCGCTCCCTAAGGGTGGCGCCCTTGACGAGAACGTTGACCCACACGAGTAAAATGTAAGCCTGCTCCGTGGGCTCCTTGAGTTGGGGCAATTCGATGCAGTACAGAGGATCGTTCTCGGTTATCACAGACAGTGGTTGGCAATCGGAAAAAGTTCTGCAAATTTCACCAACAATAATGACGAAATAGTATGTTATGCATCAAGGGACTGAATGCAGTCTTTTTAAATAATGTAAATAGTTGTTACCTATGGAAACCTTCGTCGTGAACTTCGGTCAATAGCATGTGGTTCTCGTCGACGCCGGTGTCGCTGGCCAAAATCTCGCGTAGTTCCTTGACGTTGGCGGCCTGGTTGACGCTCACGCCTATCCGCACTTGCCTTGGTTGCTGCGACGTGTACAAAACGTTGACGAAAAGATTCATGGGCTGATGATTCTGCGGCACCGGCACCGAGACGCAGAGAAACGGATCGAACGTGTTGGATTGTCGATTGCATCGCGGGCAGGTCAGGCTCGAGCGGAATTGCGCTTGGAAAACCGAGAGCACGAACGACGAGTTGCAATTCGTGTGATTCATCAACGTTTCTTTCGCCACGTCGTCCGGTTTTGCGAATGAATTCTTAAACAAAAATTACAAATTTATCTACTGCATTCTGCCGGGATTCCAAGAAAACTAACCATTATGTCATGTGTAAAGTTTTTGAAAAAGTTATAAGTGTATTATTAAATACGTGTATAATTATCAAAAATGTATTTGCACAAGTTGAGACAGCGAAAATAAGTTGTCAAAGTTGAACGATATTTGTTAACTTCACTGGCTCAAATAAAATTTGAAAAAGAGATTTTTCACGTTCTAAAAAATTACCGTCATCACGTAGGAGTATCCCCTTAAAATTTACGTACATCAATTTTTTCAAAAATCTATGAATTTACTAAAAATTGATCGAAATTGAATTTTACAACATCAAATTCCTCAAGTCTACGAAAATACAGGAAATGTAAGAAAATACTCGAAAATCCTACAAAATTTATTGAAAACACAAAAAAAAAAAGTTGTAGATATACTGGAAATATTTTGATTCTCCAAAACTATGTAGATTTAATTTTGTTAAAAATGTATAAAATTGTGAATCCTAGAACATGTAATTCTAAAAGTCTTCATATACAGAAAAAAAAACCATAAATATACCAGTAAATACTTAAAACTGTATAAATACTGAAAAAAAGTACTGAAAATTGATATGTACAATAGATAGTGTTTTCTTAAAAATAAAATCAACAGAATCGTTGGATTTTTCAATATAGTATCAAATTCTAGAATAATCCATGGAAATACAAAAAAAAAAGATACAACATTCAAAATAAAACAAAAATTGTCACTTATTTATATTTTATTATTTATTAATCATTTATTTATTATCAATTATGTATATTTATTATTTATAATTATTTATATTATTCAAGATACAAAACACAAAAAATATGAAAACATAAGAGACTTATAAAACATTGAAAATACACATAAAATTTTCGGAAAAATCTATAAAATTACTAAAAATCGATCAAAATATTAATTATAGAGCATCGAATTCTACATACAGCAGTCTACAAAAATTTTATAATGCTCAAAAACCAGGTAAACTCTTAAAATTGTATATAAAAAATATTCAAAAAACACCTAAACAAAGTACTGAATACCTGTATAAAACATACTCTTTCCTGGGGAAAAAAAAAAAAAAAAAAAAAAAAAAAAAAAAAAAAAAAAAACCGGATGAGCGAAAAAATGCACAGGTCAATTGTTGGATTTGGCAGGAGATTTCCGGTAGGAAGGAGATAAAAAATATTCCCACGCGATTGTACTCGAGCCATTGTTTGTTTTACGATTTCAATGGCCCTGAAAACGAAGGACGATTTCGACCATCTGCATTCGATTAGGTATTACTTCTAAAACCTTATTCTTCGCGAATATTTTCATATCGAAATCATCTAATTGTCAGAATAGGTATATATCTAAACTCACTCAAATCGCTGTTTTACATGCTCGCCTTTGCAATTTGCGCTCGGAATTACCCTTATTGCCAAGCAATAAACCAAATAATCTCCCAGTGTACACAATTGTTTCGACGCGTTTCTAATTTTAGCACCTTCATTGTTACTTTCTCCTCTTGCAGAAAAATAAAGAAGCAAGCCCACGCTAATCGTGCCATAAAAACTCATCCCTACAGAAAACAAAGGGGTCAAGGAACCAGAAATCCATCGTAATTTCATTGATTCATCCATTATTATTATGTACGACATTTTTAAAAATGTATTAAAATTTTAACTCAACTTCTAGATATACAAAACCTCAACGAAAAAAAAAAAAATTCTTCATTTCAAGAGTAATTTAAAGTGAAAAATCGTTAGTTACATTAAACAAACTTTGTTACACAACAAGGATTATTTTATATTTTTAGTATAAAAACAACTTTTATGTTTTCGTTTATTTTTAAACGTTTGGAACATCAGAGACACCAAAATGAACAAATCCCTTAAATTTTTTCAACTTTTTTGGGACATGTAAAACACCCTGAAAAGGCAGGTATTTATGCATTATTTCGCTGCAACAACGTTAATTATTGTTGGGCAATGGCGAAATTGAGGAGTAATTACGCGAATAATTGCGCAGCGAATTTGGGAAGCAAGTGCTGATTTCGTCGGCTGAGTGCATTGTCAGCTGACAGTTGCCGGAAGTTATCCTCAACGCGTGTGCTTTTGCGAGTTACATCATCACAAAATTGGAGAGATACTCGCGTTAAATCGCTTGGTACGAGTGCGCTATCGAATTTCATTTCATCTACGCAAGTGGCTTTTTCGCGGTTCAAACTCTTCCCGAAATTCGAATTGAATAATTATCATTTAATTTTGAGACATAAAAAATTTATGATAATAATTAATAAGAAAACAAATTAAAAAAAAAAAATATTTATGTACTCAATAATATATACTCGGAAAAATTTATTTTCGGAATTTTCACTGAAATTTGACCAACTACACGGAGAAAAATTTTTTGTAAATTTTATCGAAACGGCGGTAGAATTTACCAAACTTTTGGCCAAGTGGTGATAATTTCCAACATTAGTACTTTTTCCAAAATAAACGGAGATTCTCCTGTATCTTTGTTAGATTTTTTCAACTTCTTGGCATAAAATACCAAACACGTTTGGTAAAATATCCTAAACACATTTA
>JAPYZL010064440.1:0-28137 GCA_030522825.1 Platygaster orseoliae | reverse complement strand
TTCACGGTCACCATACCTGGAATGAATGATCCAAGATACCGTTTCCAGTCGAGCGGAAAAATCTCCGATTAAGTTGTGGACGTATTTCAGCCGATTTTTATGTACAAACATTTTTTCGACCGAGTTTTACGAAGTAGATGTATTTAACCGATTTTTACGTTCTGAAAGAGACTTAGCCGATTCATACTGACGAAGGTAACATAGTCGACTTTTAGATTCAAACAGATTTAAATCTGTCTTACGTACAGACTTTTGTTCTTCCGAGTTTTGTTTTCAGCCGTTCAAATGATAATGACGCGTATATTCCGTGGCAAATAATGCTCACAAGCCGGAAAGACACGCGAGCCGAGCACATATTAGCGGCCTGGGTTGAGGTTAATCGCGCGATGCCAGTTCATTAGTCGCACACATCTGACGCTGCCAGATTGGTCTGACTCTGGGACGTTAATGAAACTGTATACGCTCCGAAACGGCACCGAGTTAGTTTCATTAGATTTCATGAGAACAATTTCAGCTACTCAAAGATCATTATCTTTTAATCGACGCCATTCATACGAACTGTTTATCCTGTTTATTTCATTTCATTAATGTCTAAGTGATACGCCAGCAAATAAATGAAATACATTTTTATTCAATCAAATTACACATTTTTTCAAGCTACACAAATTCAAAGTCTCAATTACTGTGAAAAATTATCGAATGACATAAATTACGCGACATTCACTACTTGGTTACACAAACGTTGTACTAGTGCGCTGAATTCTTCTGCAACTTTCGCGAAAACTTGTGTAGAATACTTATTCAGTACCTCCTCAGCAAGTGCAACTGCAAACAAGAAATGTTCTAAAATTATTCACACACATTAAATAAAAAACGAATAAAATTTAATCATGAAGATCACATATCCAGAAAATCGCAAAAAATTGATCGTTTTTGAAAATTATTGGAACTTCAACTCACCGAACATACTCCGATGACCAGAATCTGATTTGTAGACGATAGCTCCTGTACCAGGTTGAAGTTCAACTTTGCAATTGTTGAAAAGTATTTCCGGCTCTCCAACACTTTTAGCTTGTTTGTAAGCCGAGAACGATACTTCCATCGATGCGTTTTCTGTGTTAAAAAAAAATTTCATGACATGAAAATTTTCAGCCCAATTTCCGTGATTCTTTAGGTAGGAAATATTAATCATATTTCTAAAAATAGAAGTTACATTGTAAATGAAAATGATATTGCAGGCCCGTAACCAGGCGGGTGCAAGGGGATGCTCAGCCCCCCCCCTGAAAAAATTTGCGCCCCCCCCCTGGAAAATACATGACCCTGTAAAAATCATCTGAGTCAAATCTGAGGTCAAATCTAAAGTGCCAATTTCCTCGCTTTCGCACCTTTTCTGAGCAGAGATGTAACCTGATACCTTAAAAAATTTTTTGTTATTTGTTCATAAGGTTTCCATTCTTATTTTTTGCAAAGTTGATTTAGTTTGAGAAAATTTTTTAAACAAACTTGAGACATCTGACTTACTACCCTAGAATTTGACACGATTTATCTAATTCTTTTGATTATAACTATGATACATATAACGCATTATACAATACATGAAATATTTGACCCGAACGGTAATTCTTTATTTTTGCTGAACCTATTGATAGTTATTAATTAAATCATTATAATAATGCATACAAACAATTTTTAGGGACTGATCTCAGCTCAGATCTGAAGTACGAAAACGATGAAATTAGTACTCCAGATCTGAGGTTTTGTAACTTAACTAACTAACTTTAGCTAATTTTTAACTTAAACTAATTTTAACTAACAAACTTTTGTCATAATTTGTACTAAAAATGTACAAATTTTGTATGGATAAATAAATAGAATATTTAAATTTTATGTGACAGCTAATTTGTCATTTTTTTTAATAATTAACCTTTTTAACAATCCTGGGAGACAACCTCTCATAAACTAATTATCTTTGTATGTAAAATTGATGCAATAAATGAAATTTCATCCTGAACATTTTTCATGGTAAACTGTCATTCATTCAAGTTCTGAACTATTTAATTCTGGTCTTAAACAGGTATCTCTATACAATAATATATCACTTTTGAAAATTAAAATAACTGAAATAAAAATTGTTTAAAAAACAAAAATTTATTATCATTGTAAGTTTAAAAGTTTTATGATTTTTATTCAAATCTTCTTGTAATATTTAGAAGTAATTGATTATTGTAAAAAAGCTATCTGGTAAGGGCTGAAATTAGGTCGCCGAAAACTTAAACGAATTTCATTATATAATCATTAATAATTTAACATACTAGTACAGTTAAAGCATCAGAATCGTACCGTTTCACAGTACGAAATAGTATGTTTTTTGACTAATGTGAAAAATTTTTTTAACGAATCTGAGAGTTGTAACGCGAGCCAAAGGCGAGCATTATATTTACCATATTCCAAATTACCATAATTACCAAATTTTAAATTTTACAAGTTCTTATTTGTTAATTTTTGTAATAAACTGATTGTTAGAATCATTTATTGGCATAAAAAGGATGTATCTACTGATTTCATTTTTATAAAAACCGTATAAAACTAATAAGAAATACTGAGCCGCGAAAATTTTATATAAAAAAACTCCATAAATTGCAACAAACAGGAAAATTTCAAAAATTATTTCAAAGAAGTTTTTCAAGTGGAAAATAATTGATTCATGATAATAAAAACTTGCATTTATTATTATGTACAACAACGATGTACAATGTGATAAAAATTTTCTCACGTGAATCATTACCCAATAACAAAAACTGTCTCTGCTAAACGTAGTTTTAGAATATTTCTGTTTGATTTCATATGAAATATGATGAATATTAGCATACATGTGCTGCATTCATGCAAAATGGTGAAACTCGAATTTCGTATACAAAAAAAAAAAAAAAATTATTGAAACACATTAAATGCATCATTGATGCACCAAGCAAAAAAAAAGTGAATTTTGTGCAACTTAAGGGAGGGTTCTACCTTATTGGGCTTGAAACCTATACTTTTTTCAAAAAATTGTATTGGGGAAACTATTCAAAATATAAAGCTGAAATTTCGCATGATATTGAATGAGTATTTATTTTATCCATACAAATTTTTTTGAATGCGGGTATAAAAAAGGGGCGGAGGTATGAGAATATCAATGGCCGGCCGTCATCCTGGAGATGTCCCGCTAGCGAAAGTGATTGAAGTAATAAAGCAATCGTGACGAAATTTTGCACAAAGTGTTTTAGGGTTGCAGAACAAAATCACGAAAAATACAAAAAATATCGCTCTTTGAAAAAAAAAATTCGATTAAAAAATTTTTTTTGTTCACATATTGTTATGTAAAATGAAAAATTGTAAATATTTTTGACTCATTCTAGTTCAATTTTTGTATACAACTCTAAAACACATTTGTGCAAAATTTCGTCACGATTGCTTTATTACAGCGTCTTCAATCACTTCCACTAGCGGGACATCTCCAGGATGACGGGCGGCCATTGATATTCTCAAACCTCCCACCTTTTTTATACCCGCATTCAAAAAAATGTGTATGGATAAAATAAATACTTATTCAAAATCATGCGAAATTTCAGCTTTCTATCTTGAATAGTTTCCTCAAGACAAATTTTCAAAAAATTGTATAGGTTTCAGGCCCAACAAGGTAGAACCCTCCCTTGAGTGCTGTGATTTTTAATAACAGCGGGCTATAACAACCATTTTTATACATGACTAAATGGGTGCTGAGCCCCCCCATCATGATGGAGCTGGTTACGGGCCTGTGATATTGTACTTGGAATTTCAACTTGACATGTACGTACGGCGAAATGTTGGAAAATCATCGCTCGTGGAGTAGTGCCAACGGTTTTGACGTGTAAATTCACGGTTCCTCTTATGTCCAGGGAAGTATACCCAATTTTTGCTTGGAAGCTATTGTCGCGGTTTGGAAAAACATATAGTATCTTCGCTTGTTCAGACAAACGCATTTTCAGTTTGCTCAAAACAATATCGATAGTGTCTACAGTATTGTCGGTAGAAAAATTCATTGGTGCGTGGTCGTGGATTCCCGTTTGTAAAAGTTTGATGAATCCGTGAGGGGAATAAGCGTTCAACAAAATTTTCACTACTTCGCGCACGTTGGCGATTTTTTCTACCTTGGGCAAATCATTGTCTGCATGAAAAAGTATTTTATAAAATTTTTATGGTGATGTGATCACTTTAAAAATTTAATCTCATTTTAAGATGCAGCAAAATCAAGGTATGACTTGAATTTTCAATATTACCTTCAATTCAGGAGAATAATTGTGATTTGAAGAAAACTGTTTTTGATTTAAGACTTGCTTGTTTGAAAATAAATTTGCTCATGGACTGAATTGAAAATATTTGAATTCCAAGTCGACCTTTAATTGTGAACACTAATGTAATACTGAACATATCTACTATTCGATCAGTCAATAGTAACTATTTGCTTTTGTCAGAATTTCGATGAGTTGAAATAATAAAAATACTAACAATACATTAAATATATGTAATTCATGTAGTAATGATTTTTTCAAAAATCTATTGCATTTTTCATTTTAAAGCTATCAATTTTTAGGAATCAGGCATCAATCGACAAAATTGCTGGAAATTAATGAGAATGCTGAAAGCTTCTGTAAAATTTTATAAATTACTTGAAAATACGAAAAACATTTAAAATACTAGCAGTTCATAGTATACTATGAGATAACTAATTGTTGGCATCATGAAAGAGTAATCCTAATATTTGAATTTTTAATGAATCGCGATTTCAGCAATTAAATTTTATTGTTTTATGAAATTTTAAAAAGGGTAAAACTGTGATTTCTTAATTTACCTTCACTTTGTCTTAATTCTACAAGGTCACTTTCAGCGCTCTTTATAAACAATTACAAAATGTAATATCTATGATTTTTGTTTCTTCAAGAATTTCACATAACACTTCATGCAGATTTTATCAATTTTTCCCCCTTCATTAAGATGCAACAACCAAACAATATAGAAACTTAAGTTTTATACTACATATTATACATTACTTCTTAGTATATCTTACAAAAAAAAAAAAGAAAAACAGCACGATATAATTATGTTCCAAAAATGAATTTACAAAAAAATTGATTTATTTGCGCCTGGACAACTTTCTGTTCAATAATTATGTTTTCATCTTTTGGAGTCGATTTTTTTCATTTCCGAAATTTTCAAGTAATGTAACTAATCGTGTTCAGAATAGTGAATTTTTTCTTTTTTATCATTTTCCATTGACATGTTACATAAAATCAGATTTTCATGGTTTTTAAGTCACTAGGGCTCAGATTTTTATTTATTTATTTTTTTTTTCTAATACACTTAGTATTTTTTATGTTCTTCAGAATTTATAAAAGTTGGAGGGTTTTCTCATTTTATAATGAATTTCATCGTAGATGTATCAAATCCGATGCTGAGGACTTTAAAGTTACACAAGATTTTGACTAACTATATTTATGAATTTCAAGGAATGAATTTCGACATAGATTTGATATATTTTACAGATGTTTAGAAGTTTCGTATTTGTTTAGTACTTGTAAAAATTTTCAAGATTTCTAGTATTTTTATTGATTTATCTATATTTTTCTAGAATATGATGCTCTAGAAATCAGAGTCCTAAGGAGTTCTAGTATTTATTTACATTTTTGAAAAAACAATATACAGATTCTGAGTATTTCATAGAAATATAGAATTTTTAAATTTTATCAGTTATGAAATTATGTAATGAATTCTGATATTTTTATAGATTTCCAATACCTATGTAGATTGTTGCTTTTTTCAAATTTCATTTTTTATTATTATATTGCAAATTTATAGAATTTAGTGCTATAAAAAAAACTATTTAAAGAAAAATTATCACATATTATTGTTAAATATTTTTAGTATTTTTATTGTATATTTAATTTGTTGATTAAGTAATTATCATCAACACTTTCTCAATTATTAAATTTCAAGTAATTATCATTTTTGCCAAAATTTTAGAAGTAGTCTGAACCCTAAATTTGGTAAATTTGAAACTCGAAAAAATCGAAAATGTATAAATATCTCAGTAGGATTTTCAAGGTTGAAACTCTACCCAAAATTTAAAACCAATTATTATTATTTCATGTAAAAACAAAGAAAGTTATAATAATAAGTAAGAAATGATAAAAGTACTACTTAAAAAAAAGGATGAGAATAATACTATAATATAATAATAATAATAATAATAATAATAATAATAATAATAATAATAATAATAATAATAATAATAATAATAATAATAATAATAATAATATACCAACAGGATTTTCGAAATTAAAGCTCTCCCCAAAAGTGTAAAACCAATTACCTTTTGATGTTGAAAAAAAGTGATGATAATAAGTAATAGATGATAAAAGTACTACTCATAAAAAAAAGAAAAGAATAATATAAGTGAAATAGTGGATGATAAAAATAAGTGGAAAAATATCATGAAATTATTATTCAGTGAAAAATTTGTACTAACTGATATTATTGATTATAAGTATTCTTATTATTTATTCAATTATTTATTGGGTAATTATTAATAACACTTTCTCAATTTTTACATTCGAAGTAATTATTATCAATTTTACGAAAATTTTAGGAGGAGTCCAAATCTCTTAAATTAGAAAATTTGAAACTAGAAAAAATGGAAAATTTATAGATACCTCAATTTAATTGTCGAGGTTCAAACCCTCCCGAAATTTGTGTAAAACCAATTATTATTTCATGTAAAAATAAAAAAGGGATAATAATAAGTAATAAATGATAGAAATACAGTTGATCAAAAATGTATAAAAATAATACAAGTGAAATAATCTATGATAAAAATAAGTGAAAAAATTAATATCAATAAATTATTCTTAATGAAAAATTTTCACATATTAATTAGATCATTTAACTTTTTAAATAACAAATTATAATATAATTACTAGTATTTCAATTTTCTTACTCAATGTAATTATCAGTTTTTGAAAAATTTTGGGAGGAGTCTGAACACTCAATTTAGACAATTTGAAACTGGAAAAAAAATGAAATGAGAAATATCTCAATAGGATTTTCGAGGTTCAAACTCTCCCCACAGTGTCAAACCAATTACTATTTTATGTAAAATAAAAAAGTCATAGTGATAAATAATAGATGATAAAAGTACTATAGTTATAAAAAAAAGAAAAGAATAATATAAGTGAAATAATCGACGATAGAAATAAGTAAAAAATCATCAAAACATTTTTCATAGTTAAAATTTTTTCACTAATTGATATTATTGATTATAAGTCTTCTTGATTATTATTCAATTTTTCTATTGGGTAATTATTAATAAGGCTATATCAATTAATACATCCGAAGAAATTATCAATTTTACCAAAATTTTAGGAGAAGTTTAAATCTCTAAAATTAGAAAATTCGAAACTAGAAAAAATATAAAAATTATAGGTACCCCAATTACATTTTCGACGTTCAAACCCTTCCCAAAATTTGTTTAAAACCAATTATTATTTCATGTAAAAATAAAAGACTGATGATAATAAGTCATGAACAGTAAAATAACAACTAATAAAAAATGTATGTAAATGATACAAGTGAAATAATCAATGATTACAATAAGTAAAACAATCATTGATTCATTATCATTTAGTTATTCTTCAGTGAAAAATTTTTACATATTAATTATATTATTGGAGTATTCAATCAAAGTAATTATCAATTTTATCAAAATTTTGGAAGGAGTCTAAATCTCTTAAATTATAAAATTTTAAATTAGAAAAAACAGAAAATTCATAGGTACTCTAATTAAATTTTCGAGGTTCAAATCCTTCCCGAAATTTATCTAAAGCTAATGATTATTTCAAGTGAAAATAAAAAAGTGATAATAATAACTCATAAATTAATGATAAAAATACATCATTAGAAACGTATATAAATAATACGAGTGAAATCATCAATGATCATAATAAGTGCAAAATGCATTGTCATCATTAAATTATTCTTTTGGGAAAAATTTGCACATGTGAATTAAAATATTCAACTTTTTATTGAATACTTATTATATTACTTTCTCAATTTTCACATTCGAAGTAATAATCAATTTTACAAAAATTTTGGAAATACTCTGAACCTCTCAAGCAATCCTTTGTCTATGGATGTCATCAAAAATTCAGTTATTGACAGTTCAGAATGACATTCATTCTCATAAACAACGTTTATTCGGATAGAAATTGGCATTATTGTATTCCGTTGAAGCGAAATAGGAAGTCGAAAATTCGGGGTGACGGAATGACGAAAGGGGTCGAAAATGAAGAGAATCAAGTGAAGCAGAGAAGTATCAGGACAACAAAGAAGGGATGAGAAATGCCTAGTGGGATCTGTTCTCATGTATAATTCACACCTCGAGCGCCATGGCTCGTCCGCCATTGGTTGAAGTTCGCTCCGTCGCCGGCTTTATGACAATCCTAAGGACACGACGTCAATGGCGGCGAAAGCTCGCCGCTCAAAGAGTTTTCCACGTTCTTTTCCCGCTGATTCCCGGACTATTTTTCCATCACTTTTCATTTTTATCTCCATATTCAAAAAGTTGCCCCGCGAAATACATAATCAAGGAGCTGTCCGTCACCCACTTTTATTCCGACGCAGCTTTTCGAGCCTTTGTTTCCCCGGATTGATTAAAAATTGACTTGAGTGATTAATCGAATGCGAGATTCAAATTCTGGATTGTTGGATTTATTTAGCTGGGATTTTTCAAGTCTGATTCGGCTTTATCTGGTTTTATTGCAGGTGGGTACGTTTGGAGTAGGGCTCGCTAGAATTGAATAAATTTTTTTTTTTTTGAACCATAGTCAGGACAGAAAAAATTATTTATTTCAGTAATATAGAATTTTTTGGTTTGTCGTAAATCATTTGACGTTTTTTCGCAAATAATTCCTGTAAGTTGTCTACTATACAATTTTTTGGCGAAGTGGAGAAACTTTGAATAAACAAACAAAAATTAAAACAGAAATAAATAAAAATTTATTTTCAAGAATACCATAAAATCATCTAATGATTTTATTTATATGAAAACACTTTGTAAGCAACGAATATATTAAAATAATATAATATTCCTTTTTTATTCACGATTCAGCATGATTATTTTCATATCAATACTCAGACAAGTAGTAGAAAACTTCTTTGGTCAGACGTATGATTAAAATATTTTTAATCCTCACTAACTGCTATAAAATTTCTGAGCTAAGTAGTAAAGTCTTATCAACTCTAGTATTTCCTTTAAAAACTAATACAAATAGTACAAAAATTGTTTAGTTAAACATACTTTGAAATAGTCACTTTCCAAAATTTTTTTAAATAACTGGATTTTTCGAAAAGGACAAACATTTTTCTGGGATGGAAAATATACGAAAAATCGCTTTTTGCATCTGGAACTCGAATTTTCATATCGAACACAGAATAAAGTTCTTTCGTGCGAGATAAGATGAAAGTTTTTTCGTCGTCTCGACGTGTGTCTTTCGCTATTTGACAGCAAACTGAGAAACCATTGGAATGAAGGCATCTAATATCACGGTTCGCCACACGAACAACCATAAAACCGATTATCGTGCAATGATGGCTCTCTCAATAGCGGCAGCCGGCGCCGGATGTCAAATTTCGGCACTGCTTGCCCTTTCAGGAGGCAAATATTATCTCGTTCTGAAACATGTTAGTAGTTTTGTGACTTATTTTTTATACGTCTCTGAAATTTTTATACGTCGTTGAGATATTTTTTGATTATTTATAATCGAAAAATGTGCATGATTTCATTCGACGTCAGATTTTCTAAAAATATATTTTACTTTGAATATTATTATTACTAATGAAAAATTTTTTTCAATTTTTTTAATTTGTTTTTGAAATTTTTATCTTCAATTCATAGAAAGTGAAAGTTATTAACAATTTTTTGAGTTATTAATAGTTATCGAAATTAGGGAAATTATTTCATTTATTCTTTTTTTTTTCGAAAAACCTATGTTTCTTTGGAAATTGAATATTGTTTGTATTGTGATTTTTTGAAATGATAAAGTGTTAAGATAAATTGTTGATTGTAAGAAATTTTTTTTAATCTTTTGTATAAAATGTTATTTTCTAAAATTTTAATTTAAAAAATTTTAGGTTTCGGTTATTTCCTAGGATTTTTCAAAAAAATTCTAAGAAGCTTTAAAATTTCTAAAAGTGATCACAAGGGAACTTCATAAAAACCAGAACTTTTTCAAAACTCCTCACGATATATGGAATTTCTATCTAAATTAATAAATTCATACAAAAATTTGGGCAAACAGGGAAATGTCGCTTTCGAAAAAACTAACAAAATTTTTTTTTCATGCAAAATTGTAATTTTTTCGTTATGACCATACTCAAATTTTTGTAGTATACTAAAGCATGAAGACATTTTTTACTATCTAGAATTTTTTGAAGTTATTTAGCATTCACGAAATTTCATTTTTAATTTTTCATATATCATTGTTTATTCTGTTTTTGACAATAAACAAAATACAAATACCCCAAAACGATTTCTTGAAATTTTAACTTCAATAATACAAAAAAAATTTTATGTTATTCATACATTCTGAAAACGGGAAACGGATGGCATTTTTTCAAAATTTGCAATTATTCTGTTTACGTACGAAAGTACAATTATAAATTTGTCATTCAAGTTTATTGAAACAATAAAACTTTTTTCGTTTATCAAATAAGTATAATCGATTTTCCAGTCAATAATTCATTTGATTTATTTCGACATTTCGATCCTTTTAGTAATATCCTTTTTCAAGAATTGTAAAAATCATGAAATACTCAACAATCAAATTATTAACCATCTCCCTGCTCTTGAGAAATAAATATAAAATAGAACTAACTATATTATTTAATCTGATAATGTATATATACCATATTTTTTTTGCTAGAGTAGCATTTCAGTACTAAGTAAAATATCGCAGGTCTTGGCTGCTACAGCATGTCTGGATTAGGCAAAGTGACATACTTTTTAGTTACAACAGTTAAGATATGATGCTACTTCATCAGATTTGAATATGCTACAATAATCAAGCTTGTGGTTGACGAAGCACGATCGGTAATGGTAGTTCACAAACAGCAAAAACGAAAAGCAATATGAGCCAAGTAGATTAACAAAGATAACAGTTGTATGTGCTACCTTATTTTTTTAAATGTGCTACAACAGCGCAAATGAACAGCTACTTCAACAAGTCGGTAATGCTGCAACAGCAAAAAATTGTGTTGCAGCAGCCACTCTTCTTCGAGCACACCTAGAAGTGCTGCCACTGCATATACAATTCGGTGGGGCCAGAATAGCGATGACGGATGTGCTGCAGCAGCGTGAATGAACAGCTAATTCAACAAGTCGGTAATGCTGCAACAGCAAAAAATTGTAGCTGTAGCAGCCACTCTTCTTCGAGCACATCTAGAAGTGCTGCCACTGCATATACAATTAGTTGGCGCCAGAATAGCGATGACGGATGTGCTGCAGCAGCTAAAAGTTGAGCTACTGCAGCTAATCCTTTTTTTCATGCGGAAAAAAAATTCCCTTCACCCCATTTACCTCTGCATGTGTTCCTCCACAAGCCACAATCACCCCAATCACTCTCTCAAAATCGCTACCGAAACCTAATTAATCGCAACCCCTTTATCTCAGGTCTTTGTGAGCTCGAATAATGTTGCACTTTATGATAAGGGCGGGCCGCAGTCGTGGGCGGTAATACAGAGGGCTTAACTAAGGTAATTAGCAGTGGCTGGATCCACCTTCTCCGCGTCAAGGTATAGCCAACTTTCTCATTGTTTCGTAATATCAATACATTAACTCAAAATGGCCAGCGAATTACGCATTCATCCCTTCTCCTCCTCCTTCACCACCCCCACCCCACCCCCGACTTCCACCACAACTCCAACCTCAACCACCGCGGAAAAACAAACGCGGCGAGCGGTACAGAAGTTTCCCGAGAAAATGGAGCTTCGTTGAATTTTCGTGCCGGGGAGTTTGTAAGAGCGTAATTAATTGGACGGGGCGGAGGCGGCAAGAGGGAGAAGGGAGAAATTAAAAAACACCCTTGGGCCCTGTTGACTTTTAAATAATCCGAGCCGACGTAACGTCAGTCCAACGAGAGTCTTGAGGGAGAGGATGCTTGTCAAAATCACGCGGTGGTCTTAATTCACGCTACGAAAGAGCGGGCTTCCTCCGGAACTCCTCGGTTCCGGAAACAAAAGAAAAGGGGTGGTCGTAGTGTCGATGGATCATCGAAACTGGGCGCCTCGTGGGGATTTTTTAGGGTATTTTTTAGGGTATTTAGGTCATTTTCCAGAGGTTTTTTGAAGTAGAATATTTTGTTCTCGTTTGATTTTCTCAGGACGCAACGAAGATGAAGGGAGAAATTAGAGGATTTTAGGAGAAGGAATAGAAAAAAATTTACAAAAATCGGGCATGGTGTCAATTGTGCACATTTTTATGGTTTCGTACACTGAGGGGTATGAAATTCATTTTATAATACACATTTGAAAACCCTGGAAACTTCATGCAATGTTTTTCAATTTCGTTATTATAGAAATGCATTTTTTTTAAATGTGCACATTTGTCACCATTGACAATTATGCTATTTTATGCCATAGATTTTTAATTTCATATATATTTATAGTAATGAATTTGTAAATTATGTGCACAATAAATACAGTGCTTAATAAAATCCACAATTGACATGTCATTGAGATTCTGTTTAATTAACATTCTCCGATTCTAATTAATTGAGGATCTTCTTCAAGATTCTAAGATTCTAATCACGGCATTACATTTCAAAAATTTTATATCATTAATTTTTTCAATCATTATTATTGTAATGAATTTCTAAAAAATTTGCATAATTGATACAATACAATTTAATGGCATAAATTTTTAATTTCATATTTGTAGTGATGAATTTGTAAATTTTGTGCATAATAAATACAGTTCTAAATAAAATTGTGCACAATTGACATCACGTCAAAAGTCGTAATCATTAGTCTCGGGAAATCTTCAAAAGTTCTCTAATGAGATTATTTGAGATTCATGGGATCAAATTAGAGATAATTTTCCTAAAATCCTTAAAATTTTTTTAGTAAGAATATTACAGGTTCAAAAAAGAAAAAAAAATTAATTTTGAACCTGTTATTTTATGATTGCAACCTGGATGTGCTACGTCTTTTAGAAGGTTTTTTTTAATAAAAAAGTGATCAATTTTACGTTACATAATTTTTGTAAAACTGCGCTTTTGCCAGCACGAAATTAACACACATGGTTTAAAATAAAAATCATTGGTAAAAACATGTTTATCCTTTTTTCAGTAAAATAATTCAGTAAAAGTATGAAAAAAGTATTGTAATTATAAATCATGAAATAATTCTTAATTATGATTAATTGTTTGTATTTATGAACTTAAATATATAATGTGAAAGATGATGAAGTGCTTGATGATATAAACAAAAATTTGTTCATACATAAATTTTATAATGATCAATATATCTTACAGTGATTTTGCAACAGGAATCAGATTTTTTTGAGTGTTGAAGGCGTTCGAAAATCCAAACAATTGTAAAAAAAAATGAATTTAAGCTACAGAATTTCCACATCTTATTAATTTATTTTTTTCTTTTCTGACCAATTTTAGGAAATGGATTTGTTTTTTGATCATTCAAACTGAATAATCAATCTCTTTTCACAAGCTTTTACGTCTATGCAAACTTTTTTTCAAGAAGAAACCAAACATCGATTTGGAACTATTTTTAAAACCAATAATTATCTACCTTTTCTGAAAATTTAGTTAAGAACTTCAAAAATAGAATCTAAAAAAAATCTAACTTTCGTCATAGAAAATCAATACAACCGTACAATATAATATCGATGTTTCCCCCTAAGTTGTATAAAATTTAATTATAAAAATTTTGATGTATCTAAACTAACAAAATTTGCATCATCTTCACTGTTATTCTTGCATTTATTTAAAATAAAAATCGCAAACACGTCGGAAATTACATTTTCATTTTCAAATCGAATAGTAACGCTTTATTCCGTTAGGCAAAACAATTTCATCATATGAGATGAAAAAAAATTATTACTTTAACAACCTTAAATTATATTTTGTAACATGATTTTCTATTAATTTTCACACAAATTTTTTTCAAATAATTTAGAATTTTTCACTGAATATCACCCAACGTAATTTTTTGTTTCTATGTATTATACATCAAATATTTATATATCTGTGACCTGGAAGGTGAAAAATGACCTACAGTCCAAAATTAATAACAAGAATAATCTGTTTTAACGGTATTAGGAAACAAGCCATAAACATTTTTAACCAAAGGTCACTTTCCTCGTTCCGGGTTATTATACGTCTTCTAAGTGAACAATCACGACATTCTTCTATTTGAAGATAATAATAATATTTACTAAATTCGATAAAATTACATTTCGTGGTATCCAATAACAAATTATGCCTTTAATAACAAAACTATTTTGTAGTAATAAATAGAAAATCATGTTGTAAAGTACAGTTACACTTGTCGAAGTACAAACTGTATTTTATTATAAATCTATTGTTTCTTTTAATTAAACGTAAATAATCGTCATCATATAACTTGCAAGTGAAAATTAAGTTTTTTGTCATTTTGCCATTTTTGTTGTAAATGCGTATGTTGTAAATGTTCTAAATTTTTTAGATGTAAATATATTTTAATTTTCTAAAACTCAGGGGAAATAAATCAATGTTCCTTTAAACGATTGTATTGGTTTTTAACGTTGAAATTCGAAACATATGACAAAAATAAGATTTCATTACAGTTGCACAAAATTGTCTATATTTTGTAAATATTTTATTGTCGAAGAATTTCACTATTATAACAAATAGTTAAAAAACGAATCGTTTTTAATGTAAAGAAAAAATAAAAGTATACATGTTCAATTTAAATTAATTTTTTCACCTGTGAAGGTTCAAATCCGACCGAATTTCAGGATAATTTTTCTTAGAAATCCAAAGTTTTTTATTCGAAATTTCTTTCCAAGTGCTTAACAAATTCAGAAGATAGTTTTATCGTGTCACATTTATTTTCTCGTACATTTCGTATCCCATACTGGAAATCAATTATTTCCATACAGAGAAATCCGATAAAGAAAACTCGATTTGAACCATCTTTTTCCTTACTTCATTCTACTTCGTTGAAAGAAATCTCGTCTCATGGCTTTTGGTCGCTTCAGGAGATTTCGTGAATTATAAGGATCTGTACGTAACAGATTTCCCTCGATGTCTCTGACAGCTCATTTAATCCGAGACAAGTAGAATGTGGTGTTTCTTCGAGAACTTTTCTATTGACAAAGTATTCGCGGCAGGAGAATAAAAGTGAATTGAAAAAGGATAAACATTAAAAAACATAATTTTTTTTTATTATTACAGTATTTCGGAACATAGTCTGTAGATTTTTTGAAAAGTTGTGAGAAAATATTGAAATTATTAGACGTTATAGTCTAATTATTTATAATACAAATTTTAAAGCAATATCTCTAGTTTCTATTGCTAAGAAAAGAAGAAAAACTGATGAAATTTTTGAAAATGGTCTCCTCATAAATACGAAACTCGTAGTTTTGGGGTGAGCAAAAACTTGACGATTTCTCTTTGAGAGCGTCAAGAGCAGCTACTTCCCGGGTCTGAATAAAGACGTGGAAAATAAAGTTGCCGACTTCCAGTGTCGAGTGGCGGAAGCCAAGCGGGCTCTGAAAGGTTAGCTAAGGCAAACTCAAGCGCGCTTCGAACTAATGGGCACAAATTGATTTGACTGATGGAATCCCGGAAACCTTATATCCATTGAAATACAAACCTAATGGCTGATCTGTCTAACGTGTCAGCGACAGAACCGTAAGTTCACGTAACGGATCGACCGTTCTGTTGTTGACTGTACGTTTTCGGGAGGCATTTGTCGATTCTCCGAAATTTCGATGATTCTGTGGTTCTATTACAGGAAATATAGAAATAATTTTGGAAAAAAAAGAAGAATGAAATTTCAAGCTTTTAATAAATTTTGTAATTGATTTTCGAATTGTTCGTTAGTGGTGGGATTAGAGTTGAAAATATTTATAATAATTTTCAGAATAAGCTCATAAGAAAAATATATCTCTTTAAAACTTTTAAAATTTAGCATCTTTGACGGTATGATTTCCAAAGTGAGATTTCCAAATTATATTTATATTAGTTTTCAAAGTTGTGATTTTTCAATCATAGAATCAGATTTTTATAATTTTCGAGTCACTGAAGTTTAGATTTTTTATTTTTATTTCTATTACTTTTGGGATTTTTTAAATTTATTCAGTATTGATATAACTTTGAGAATTTTCTGGTTTTATGATGGATTTCTAGAATTCGATGATAAAGGTTTCGAAGTTATACAATATTTTTAGTATTTTTATAAATTGATTAATATATTTCTAAAATTTGATGCTTTAGGAATCAGAGTTTTAAAGAATTTTGGTTTTTATATAGATTTTCGAGAAGATAATATATCAATTTTAAGTATTTCAACATTTCTAGAATGTTCTTTTTTTTAAACTTATAAAATTTTGTAGTATATTCTTATATTTCCATAAATTTATTAAACTTGAGGCTATAAAATTAAAAGTTTCAAATTCAAAAGACCTGTTCTTATCATCCTCTTTCCTCTAAAGCGGCTTTCAATCTACGCGTCTCTCTCACACTACTGTGGTTTTCGAGAATTTCTTACATAGATTTTTCATAAAACAGAATTTTCAATACATATTACTTGTATTTTTCAGTATGCAATCAATAATAAATTAACAAAATATGCAAAATAAAAAAAATTCAAATCATACAGTTTTTGTTATTTTCTGATATTTTCAAGGATTTTTTTGTAGATTTCTAGAATTCGATGTTTCAGGATTTGAAGTTTTTTAGATGTTGAGTACTCTCGTAGAATTTTGTTTTTCTTTTTTATTCACTGGGTGGGAACAATTTTTCAAATTTCTATTTTTTTTGTTTTTCAAACATAATATTAATTATAAGTAGAATTCCGTCTAAGAAAAATTTTTTATAAATTTTTTTAATTATGAGAACTTACACAAAACATCGTTATGTCCTCTGAATTTCAGAGAGAATATTTAAATTAATTTTTATCATTTTGAAGTGACTTCATTATTGATTAAATCGATTCTTTCATTTTTTTTTTATTTGAATGCATTTATTTATTATTATTATTTTTATCGTTTATTGCTTACATATAATTATCATTTTTTTTTTACATTAAATAACTATCAAATATGTGCAAATCTCGGAAGGTGCAACCTCTAAATCCAGCCTTTGTTTACTCACCTGCATTTATATATATTCTCCATAATTTTGCTCAATTATTTAAAATGTTGATAAATAAAAATATTTGTTAATTCTAAACAAATTTATTGCTTGAATCCACAAAAAATTAAAAAAAACAGTCTAGATTCTTTTAATAACTTTCTAAAAAAAAATTGAAAACTTTCTCATAATACATGGATCATAAATCAAATTTTTGATGATAATAAAATGAAATTATGTTTAAAAGGTCAACATTATTAAGCTTAGTATACAATATTTTATAATTCACTTTTTAAACGTACTTACAAAAACTCTAAGAAATGATAGTAATAACTAATAATTCTACACTTTTATTCAACGCCAAAAACTTGATTAAAATTTTATTTTATCAACATTTTTTAATCTTATTTCTAAAAACAATAAACATTGCAAATGAAAACGGATGACTCGCCAAAAATCATTTAATCTAGTCGGAAAAATGACTGGTCGATCTAAGAATCAGAAAAACGCAGCATGACTCAAAAAAAGGGTCCAGGTAATGGCAAAATCAACGACAGAAGCGGGTGCATATTTATTGAAAAGAAAATCCGTTTGGGGTCTCGCAAAGAGGAAACGGGAAAACGAGGGTTCGGTCAACGACTGATAATTTGTGAACACTCATCTCATGTTACGAAAGTCAAACAAACTTATGGAAAATCCTTGAATTCCATCTCACGAAGACGAAACAATTTATCAATATAAGTAAAAAAATTGATTAAAAATAAACGTTTAAAGACTGAAAGTTGAAAAAATTGATGATTGAAGATTTTTAATTTCAGTGAGTGCAAATTCTGAAAATCATTAAGATAAATATCACACAAAAAATTCAATAAATTTTTCAGCTTACTTTTCTTGATGCAAAGATTGTATGAAAAAAGGCTATAAGTAATTATTATTGATTATTATGATCATTAATTTTTTTATTTAGAAAATCTTGGAAAAATTACCAAAAATTCATTTTTTGTTGTTCAAATAAGTAACAGATTAATAAAATTTACATCAATGAATCGGGCAAGAAACTTTTCATCCACTGCAAATAATGGAAAAAAAACTTTTCGTCTGGCAGATCGGTGCGTTTTTTTGCAAGAAATTTCCATCAAATTCGTAATCAATACTTTCGATAAATTGAAATTTTTGAGTTTGAATGAGTGCAAATTCTAAAAACCATAAAGATAGATCCGAATTTTCAACATTCTGTAAAGAAAAAAAACGCACCCGAATTTAAAATTTTTCAGTTGCTATAATGAGTTATTATTGATTATTATTAATATTAATTTTGTTTTAATTTCAAAAACCATGCAAAGATAACCAAGAATTTATTTCATTTACTCGAATGAATTACAGATCAATGAAATTTACATCAATCAGTCAAGCGAGAAACTTTTCATCCACTGTAAATAATGGGGGAAAAAACCTTTCCTCTGACTAATTGGTGCATTTTATTACAAGAAATTTCCATCAAATTCGTAACCAATACTGCGAAATCTCAACTCCATCGAAAGTACATGCAAAAATAGTGCATTCGGTCGGGGAAAGTGATTAAAGTCGTCCTAGAAAGTAGAAATCTGTATGCATACCCGAGTATTGTATATTCATGGTTTCTTAGCTCTCATCTCCTGGAGGGTCCAGAACGGTGTTCCTCAAAGTAAAATCCATAATGCATGAACGTCCGTGGTTAAGCCGAAGCTTAAGCCGTGAGATATTGCGCGACGTTATATTCATGTTATGCTCTGCGAGCGGCAGCTTTTGTTTTTAATATCCGTACCAGAAATCCCTTCGAAACCGCCACTAAAATGAAGCTTTTCGAGCGACAAACCGCGCGCAAGATTTTTCGCTCTTCGTTGATCGCGATCGCTATGGACTGTGGTGAGATTGAACTTTTTTTTTTCAGCAGCATCATTATTAAAATGTTTTTCAGGATTTGAGACAGGAAGTAAGGGAGGGGGGAGGGGTTCAACTCTTTTACAAAATCCGAAAAAAAATTTCGGGAATTTTTATAACTCTACAATTTTTTTGTCGAAAGTCGATCCTTCATAATGTATCACAACAAAAACGTTTATGACTGAACTATTTTTGATGAAATAGCATAAAAATAATTCCAAAAATTGCACTTTGATTTCAAAAAATCGTAGTTTTCAAACAACGAATTTCTGCTTGTACATTGTTTCTTTTTGTGCTCATACAAAAAAAAAAAATGAAGGAAAAAAAACTGATGCAACGTCAAAATTTTAAGGTTAAATCTTTTTGAATTTTTAATAAAAATTATGATTGCAACAAAATTTTTTCCAAAAATGAAATGTAATATGGGCCCACCAAAGTTTAAGGCAGTACAACCAAAACTTTAGGCATGATAACCAAATTATTAGTTATTGCAACTTAATAATCAGTCATAAAAGTTTAGCTTTAGTTGCTATAACAGAAGCTTTGGTTGTCATAACTAAAGTTTTCGTTGCAGTAACCAAAACTTTGGTAGGTCCATATTTTACTATCTCAATGGTTGCTGTCACCAAACCATTTGTCTCCGTGTGTCTTAAGTCATTCAACATTCAAAAAACTGTAATTTCAACAATATTCCATCACTTTCGTTTCAATAGTTTTTCCTGCATTCATCCCTTTTTCCAGCCCCATTTTAAGCGCGTTTATACCGTCGATCGTAGGCCCCCAACCTCCTCATTCTCCTCTTTCTGTTCTTCGCTCCCTCTCAGCGAGGGTCGTTCTGAGGCCGACGTCATAATCGATCGCCTTTTATTAAAGTGCACCAGATGGCGCAGCTCCGTGGCTATGGGGTAAACTGCCTGGCATGAGAGGGGAAAAGGGGTGGGCTAAAGGGGCTGATCATGGGGGAGTTAAACGGAGCCTCTATCGCTCGTCCCAGCAAATCTTTTAACGATTACCAACTCGGACTTCATAACGCGTTCGCGGATTTATCATCTGGCTTCTGAAAATATGTACCAGCTTCTAAATTTAATCTGAAATTTACATTTATTTTTATCAGTAATATCTATTGATCCTCGAAGTCAAATAATCAAAAGACAGTAACCTGTATTAATTCTTTATCCTTCATTATTTTTCCCAAGCTTTCGACCCACACTGTAAAAAATAATCGCAAATTTTCTATAATTGTGCGTATAGAAGTTTTCACCATTTTGCGTAGAAATTATCATATACTCTGCACGGAGACAAATTTTTGGTTAAAGCAACTATTTATTTAGTGAAATATGAGCCGACCAAAGTTTTTGATAGTATAACCAAATTTTTAGACATGATAACCAGATTATTGGTTATTGCAACCTCATGATCATCATAAAAATTGAGCATTAGTTGCTCTGAAAGAAGCTTTGGTTGTCGTAACCAAAGTTTTGGTTGTAGTATCCAAAACATTGGTGGGTCCATATTTTACTAAATCAATGGTTGTTGTAACCAAATTATTTCTTTCTATGTATGAGAATTTTAGGAATATCGAAAATTTCTATGTAAGTATGTCACTTTTCCCATATTTTTCCGAAAAATTCTATAGATAAATGCGAAAAATTCTTTCTATGAATGAGAAAAATTCTTTACATGAATGAGAAAAATTCTACACATGTATGGGAATTATAGAACAATGTATGGAAAATTTCCGATTCATGTGTAGGATAAAAACTTCTCATAATGTATGAGAAGTTTTTTTACATTGTATTTTTCTTCTCGGTCCTCTTCAGGAGTAAATTCTGTTTGAAAATATTAGTTATACAAAAAAGAAAAATCATAATTATATAACCACTTTCCTATATAATAATAACTCACACACATCATAAAGTTATCAATATTCTACTATCTTCCTAAACATTTACTATTTAATTATTTGATTAATTAATTAATTTTATTTTATTTATTTTTTTGAAAGTTTTTTTTAATAATCCATGTTTATATTCGACTGCGATGATTTTATGTTAATTTTAGGTCAAGTTTATTGTTTGTCGTTTAAATTGATTTTTTTTAATATATTTATCCAAATAAAATATTTCAAAAATTCTTATAAAATACCGCGCATTCATTATAATGTATAATAAGTAGTTAATGGATAATGTAAAAAGAAGTAGATCGTAGGGATGGGCGATATTGATACCGATATTCTGATTATCGATGAACTTGTAACGGAAATATCGATAGTTTTCTAGCAATATTGCAGAAGGACGATACTTGATGTATCGATTTTATGGTCGGCTACGATACCGATATAATATACATATATCCATAAAGGCTTTTTTTATTTTTTGACGGTTCACCACTGTTTAGGGATGGGCGATATTGATACCGATATCGCGATTATCGATACTTGTAACAGAAGTATCGATATTTTTCTAGCGATATTGCAGAAGGACGATACTTGATGTATCGATAAATCTAGGAAAAAAATACCGATACTGTTTTATCGATACTTTCAAGACTATCGCCCATCCCTACTAGATCGTGACAGTTATAATCCGACTGAATTCAGTGATAATGAAAAAGTCACAATATATACATAGGTAATATATATGTAATTGCTTTTTACAATTTTAATAAAAATAAAATTTTTTGAAAGTTTTGATTATTTGTAATGTTTTGAAAATCTTCAAAAATTTTGACACTTTTACAGTTAGTGTGTTTCGGTATAGAATTTACTTTCATGAAGTATACAATCAATTAAAGCTTTAGAAAAACTTTCAATGAAATCAAAATCATAAAAAATGTCTAAATTTGTGCTGTTATAAACTGTAATACTATCAAAACTGTAAAATTATCAGAACTGCCTAAAAAAAAGTTGAACTTTTTATCGACTGTCAACACTGTTCAAAGTGTTACAAACCAACATAACTATTATAATTATAAAAAAAAATTAAATTATCAAACACAACTACTTTTAATCCCTACCATGTAAAAGTTACTTTAATAACACATGGAATAAAATGTATGGTTCCAACAACCATTCATTTAGTAAAACATGGACTAACCAAAATCATAAATTAATATGACAACCCAAGTTTTCATTGTGACTGACAATGTAGAATTTGCATAACAAAAACTGTATAGAAATAAACGAAACTTTGGTTGTCATATCCAAAATATTTGAGAGTAAATATTTTACTTGATAATTTGGTTGCTAGAACGAAACATTTCTTTGTGTGCAGTTAAAAGAGTCATCAAGTATTTTCTTTGAAAACTTTAAAAACTGGATAAATAGTTAAAGCTGTCAAAACTAAAAATATCTCTAATTTGTTAAAATAATATAAGTTTGACAGTTTAACAGTTCAAATCAGTTTTCACCGTTTCGAAAATATAACATTTTTTTCGAAGTTCGGAGTGTTATGACAGTTTGGACAGTTTTGACAGACTTCAACAGTTTTTATCGAAATTGTCAAATACTGCCAAAACTGCGCATATTTCCAAAAATGTTGCAGACTCTTAAAATTTTCAAAACTGCCAAGGTATGTCATTTTTTATATAATTAAGTGTTATGAAAAATAAAATTCGTTAAAACTGTTAAAAAACTCTAAAAATTGTGGAAAATGTCAAAACTATGATAAAAAAGGAAAATTTCAAAATTATAGAAACTGTAAAAAACTGTCAAAACTTTCATAGACTCCTTTATTTCCCAAACCATTGGAAACTGTCAAAATTTTTAAATCTTATTCGTGAAATCGCGTTGAATAACAATTTAAAAAATCATGTACACAATAGTTTATATATATAATCATACAAAAATTTACTGTGTGAGGTAACACTGTTGTGTATGGAATATATAACTCACTGGAATCAAATAAAACGTAAGAACATGAAAAATAACTCGACGAACAGTTGCTGGAAATAGCAACGGATCAAGCGCGGATTTGAAATTTATGGCCAATGATTGCGCCGTTAGGTGATTATTATCCCCGACTGCGTAATCGAGGCTGAGAAGCAGCTTCGTGCTTTTATCAAAGCCCAAAGCCTTTATATCGATCTTGAGAACGAGCGATTGAAACCCCGTTAAACGCACTCGCGCACCCCGTTAAATGAGCTCTCGGTTCTATTTCAATCGAAGTACCAAATTCATCTAAGCTTCTCGTACTCCCTTTTGTTTAAGATGATTTTTCCTCTTAAAATTGTTGAATTCACAAAACAAGAAAATAAAAACCTCAGAGAATAATACCTTTTTGAATAACTTTTGCAGTTTATTTTTCTTCTAAGTAAGTAGTAGAAAAAGTAAAAATAAATTAGAATTCAAAGAAAATAACTAAAATAAAAAATTATGAGTTTTAATTATTTATCAATAATTATTTTAACTTTTTTTTAATTTTCACTTTTGGTTAAAAAAACACAAAAATAAATTGTACAACTGTATAATGTACAATTCATAAATTTTTTGCGTTAAACATAATGTATATTCATATTTTAATATTATTATTATTAAATAAATCGAATATCATTCTAAAAGTATCGTTTTATGAATAGTTGAATATTTACAGAGTGACTGAAAATATGCATGTCTATATTGCATGCTCATTATGCATATTTATATAGTTTTAACCTCGACTTTTACGTTGTATTGAACAAAATGAAAATATTACATAAAAACTAACGTTTACCAATATTTTTCGATATTTCTTTTGATTATCAAGAATTCTATAAAAATTTGATTTTATGTAATATTCAAGGCCTGTGGTTTTTTTCTTAATTACTGTAAATTTGCGAATATTGGAATCTTTTGAATTTCCTGAATTTTCATCTCGAAAATACATATCAGTGTTAGGATCTGGTTTTAACATTCTTTATGATTTTGAGAATTTATAAAAAACTGCTGTAGTGTAAGTTTTATGAATTTCTTTATTTTGATTCAAATTTTTTCAACTTGTCGTTAAAATTTCCAAAAAATTAGATTTTAGAAAGAATATTTAGCACGATTTGAAAAAACTCAAAATGATTCCGATCTTTTATAATTGAATGACTTTATTTTTTTCATTATAAAAAAATTCGCAATGTTTTTGAACTTTACTTGATGTACTGCAAAATTTCTAAGAGTCGGATTTGATGTCAATTTTAAAATTTTTCGATTTTCACTTAGATTTAACGGCTTTTTAAGTTTTAAAACTATAATCTCAAAAAAGAAAAAACTTATACATACTTCGAAGTTTCAAGTTTTTGTGAAATGTAAGAAATTACAAATTTATCTGATTTTCGAAATTTTAATAGTTCTGAGAACTCATAATTCAAGTTTACACCCAATTCTAGAAATATTCAAATAAAAAACACTGAATTTCACAAAATCTCGAGAATCTCAAAAAAACTGGAATATACTCGATTTTAGCTTGTCATACATATTCTACATATTGTTTAAAAACGACTTACAATTAGTTATTTAATTAAAAAGCACGTCATTATCAGTTGCAATAACAAAAAAGATGCAGATACTCTTTAGTGTTTTGCGCATTTATTATTGCATATTTAGCATATTTTTTTGGGGGGGGGGGGGAAACTTAACTTTTGGGAATTTTTAACAAATGAAGTTTTTTTTTTATTTGAGCATGAAGAAGATAAAATTTACTGTATATTATATAAATACTGAGCATTCCTCATCTTTTTTCATATGATAATTTTTTATTAAATTCAAAACGTCAAATTATTCGAATTTTGAATCTAAAAAATGCGTAAAGTTACAAGATGAGAAAACTACTTCTGGAAATTCACATTATAAAGAGTTTTCTTAAGACTTGCTGAAAGCTGCGTAATTTCAAACGGTGATTGCTCGGTGTTGTATATGCGCATAAGTGTAAAAAGATGCGTGACCAACGGCTCACCCCAGTATTAACGCAATTGCTTTCGGTCAGGGGTGAGCAACGAAATCTCACATGCCGCGAGGTGTCAACTGCACAGTCGTCCCTCGGAAATGAGAATAGGGAACTCGACCGTGTCGGCGATTCACGAAATTTTCGATTTGAAATGTCGAAAGTCGAGCTTTACACTCTTTGGAATTCATGACGTGCAAAAGAAAGCTATGTTATCGAAGGAATATCATTTTAATTGATAAAAACTTATAATTTTACCTTTATAATATCAATAAATTAACGATGAAAATGAGTACCTTTAATAGATACAAAACTTTCGTAATCATCACAAGACACTTAATATTTTCATCCTTTTTTTTTTAAATTCACATAAGCTGTATAACTTTGACGAAATTTTTCAGAGCTTTTTTAAACAATTTTTTTTACATTTAAACACCTTTCCCAGAATCACATTCCAAATACAATAACCTTATCTTGAATATCAACCGATTTTTAAAAATTGGAAATCAAGTTCCTGAAAAACTAGTTGAAAGCTTACAAAGTGTTAACCTGCGATCCTGCATGGAAAAAAATCATACAGTTTATCATTTTTTTTTAACTATTTCGGATAAGGAACGTTATATTGTATTCTAAAAATAAAAATGATTGAATTGCATATATAGGAATGAAACTTATCTGAAAAAAACTTTTCTTATTTTGAATTTCCATTCTTAAATGTTTTTAAACAAAAAAAAAATGTTCAAGATTTGCTGAATTTCGTTTTGATATAATTTAACCTAATTTAGAAATAACTTAAATTTTCGTTCTTCAGATACAAAATTTTTCAATAATTTTTGTGTCGTAAAACTTAAACATTGTTTTTCAACAGATTGTAATGGTATTCTTTAGTTTTCTTGAATTTTCAATCGATATTTGGTTCGTAAACTGACGGCGTTGAATGCCACAAAGCAAAGGGACAGAAGTGCGTGTTGGTGACGTTGAATTGCTGAAATGTTTGCTATAGATCGAGTACAAGGCGGATTAGAATTGGTTTAAAGATTTGAACCATTAAAAAATAACTGAATTACAATACTGATTGTTTGTGATTTTCATTATTAAATCAGAATCAATATTTTTGTATTGAATTTATAGGAATCGTGATGAGTTGAAGGAGAAATTAAATTTATTTTTGATATTTTCTTTGATTCAATAATTCATCTTAGATAATTCAATTTTGACAATGCAATTTTTTAATTTTTTTATATCTTTGAATTTTCAAGATATGCAACTTCTAAGTGCAGAATTTCACTTTTTTTATTCTACTCATAATTTTTTATCTACATACTTATCTTAATCATAGAATAATATTTTCGTGATTTTCAAATCCCTGATTTATAAATTATGGTTTTTTACGAGTTTTTGAAATCAAGAATTTTAAATCTAGCCCAATATCAGAATTAGAGTAGATTTATTTGCTACGTTTCAAGTGTCCCATCCTGCAAATTTGAAAGTGAAAAAAATTTCCACTTTAATTATTCATGAATTTTTTAAAATATTAGGTTTAATTTCTTTTTGTTTTCAAAACAAAATTATATAGTACTTTATTCTGGAATATGAACAGTATGAAATTAATAAAATTTACAATGTTTCAACAGTAAACTTATAACGATTGAGAGAAAAACTTGTTTAGAGCGAATACTAAAAAGTTTAAAAAACTTTCATATAATTACGGGAAAAATCCATAAGTTTTGTTGTTCATTATCATATTTTTTCAATATAAGTTTATTGACGTTTTTTTTTCATTTTTCAATGAAAATTCAAAGAAATTGAACAGTCCCTAAAAATTATGTAAAATTTTAGTAAGCTGCACAAAAATTGATAAAATTTAGAACATTTCTGTAAATTGTAATTCGTTTGCAATGTCGAAATATAAAAAAAGTATAAACATGATAAATTTTAAAAACTGTGAACGATTCAAAAATATTCGACAAATTTGTATAATTGCAGTGAATATTCAAAAATATTCTTTATTGTGGTTATTACCCACAGGGCACTAATGTCGAAAAGTTGACTGTATGTTGACTTTTGCAAGTTGTCTTTTAGACTGAAGTAAAAAGATGTCGTTTAAACAACTTTTTCAAGGTCAACATTTTAATGATGACTTTAAGTCGACCCATAGTAGTCGTCTATTAGAGAGCTTTAAATAGACTTTATTAAGTTGACTCATGAAAGTCAACTTGTAGGCAAACCCAAAAAGGCGACTTGAGGTCAACTTTCCACGGTTGTCCGCTTGACGTCACTGGGAATGATGACTTCAAGTCGACTCATAGTAGTCGTCTATTAGAGAGCGTTAAATAGACTTTATTAAGTTGACTCATGAAAGTCAACTTGTAGGCCAAACCAGAAAGGCGACCTGAGGTCAACTTTCAACGGTTATCCGCTTGACGTCACTGGGAATGATGACTTACAGTCAACTTTATAAAGACACCTATTGGTCAGTCGTAAAAAACACGACGCACAGTTGACTTCTTATAGTCGACTTTGAGTCAAAGTCAAAAGGACCAATAAAAGGCGGCTTTCCGTAGTCGTCTATCGGAGCGTGTTAAAGAGACGACTCGCAAGATCTTTTCTTTTCATCCTTCTTTCTCTCAACTGGTTCCCGTTCTACGCATCTCTCTTGCACTACAGTAGGTAATTTCGTATTGATTATTATAGGCTCATATTTAATTTGCTATACAGGTTTCTCATTAAAACCCGTTTGGAGAACTTAATGTTTTTTTTAACAGAAGCCATAAATTTTTCAAGTTCCCGTTAGTGTATTTTATTTAAAAATATGCAACTGTACAATGGTCCTCTCGAACTTTTGACCTTCTCATTTTCATCATCATTATACGCGTTCGGTAGAGTAA
>JAPYZL010064394.1:0-13548 GCA_030522825.1 Platygaster orseoliae | reverse complement strand
TAATTCCAACTCGTGCAATTGCGCACTCGCTTCGCTCGTGCCCAAACTTTGCACTCGTTGGAATCATCCTTTTTCTCCCTTGTAGCATAAATATCTATATGTAGTTTTTATATATATTTTATATCGTGACTTAATAAAATATTTTTAAATTTACTTTGAAAAACAGTGTAAAATTGTTGGAAAATAGTAAGATATATGAAAATTTTAATTTTTCTGATAATGTTTAACAAAAAATAGTCGAAACAAAATTTATTGATAAGTAGATATATGAAAATCTAAAATTATGAAAAAAAAGATTTTTCGACAATGTCAGCAATTTTTTTTTTTAATTTACAGTTTTTCCGAACATTTCGTCAAAATTTTGAAAGTATTAATAAAAATTTCGAAGATTGCAAAATTTTCAATATTGTAAAAATACACTCTAAAAAATTTTTCTTGCGATTTTAGGTTAAAGTAACAGGAAGTACCAGTAGGTAACGGTACCATAAATTTAAGAAACTGGTACTGTGAATTTACAGAACGTGGTCTATGAACTTACAGCACACGTACCTTAAAAATAAGATAAAATTCCAAATCTTATATTACAGAAAAAGTACTGTAAATTTAGGAGATGATACAGAAAAAATTTTTGGGTGACTTGTATTGTAATCTTAGAGAACAATAATGTAAACAATTTTTATAGCAAATTCCCTGCTGAAAAAATCCAAATGGAAATTTTTTATAAACATTTTATAAAAATGATATATTTTTATAATTATTTGCATATATTTTTTATTTTAAATTTTATTTGTTTTATTTTGTGATTATTTCTTTATAAAATTTCCGATATTGAAAATCCTGCTAAATTTCTATTTGAAATCCATGTGGATCGCCATACGGAAAGAAGAAAGTTCCTAAAAGGACTGTCTATATTTCACTTCTCGTATGACACGATCTGGTCTGCGAAAAATGGCGAAAAGCAACTTGCAACCCCTGTTGCCAATCCCTTAAACTATTCTCTATTCTGCGTTTAAATTTTAAGTTCCGCGCATGTTAATATTGCATTACAGCATACGCAACACAAATTTAGATGTTTGTTACCAGATTTTAAAAACACTAATTTATATTATGGTAACATTGTCCCAAAATGTATTTAAGGAACCGTATCTAAAAACTTAAGTGAATCTGAGTGCCATAAATTTAGGGTACGTTCTGTAAATTTGAGTCGCTTATCCGTAAAATCACATTTAAAAGCATGTTCCCTAAATTTAAAGAATCTTTTTAGGGTATTGTACCCTAAAAAGTTTGTAAATTTATGGAAATTTTTTAGAGTGTATACTCACTTTCATGAATCTCGTTCATATTCTACAATGATTACTAAAATTCAAAAATTTCGTTATTTTCAGAACATTTTGAAAACGATCGGATTTCTGCAAAATTCATAAATTATCAATAGTTTGAAAATTGTATGATTTACAGAAATTTTATGTGTCCTGACCATATTCAACAAAATATAGTCGACAAAATTTATTCATAAGTATGTAACAATTTAGAAATTATGCAAATAACGACTTTTCGACAATTTCAGCAACTTTATGTCGAAAATATAAGTTTTCTCGAACATTTGGTCAAAATTTGAAAAATGTATGAAATTTCGGAGATTGAAAAAGTTTCAATATTGTGAAAATATACTCATTTTCATGAGTATCATTCATAATCTTCAATGATTACTAATATTCAGAAATTTAGATACATTTAGAAAATTTCACAAACGCTAAAACTTTTGCAAAATTCATAAATCAATAGTTAAAAAATGCTTCGAGCTGGAAAATTATTGTAAGATTTATAATAATTTTAAGTTTTCTGATAATATTTAACAAAAAATAATCGAGACAAAATTTATTGGTAAAAAGATTTTCGACTATTTGAGCAACTTTATTTCGAAAATTTTAGTTTTTCCGAACATATCGCCCAAATTTTAAAAATATTAAAAATTTGGAAGATTGCAAAAATTTCAATATTGTAAAAAAATACTCATATTCATGAATATCATTCATATTCTACAATGGTTACTAAAATCCAAACATTTCGTTATATTCAAAACATTTTGAAAACAATCGGACTTTCGAGAAATTCGTAAATTATCAATAGTTTGAAAATTGTATGATTTATAGAAATTTTAAATGTCCTGATTATATTCAATAACAAATAATCGATAAAATTTTTTGATACGTATGAAAAATTTTGGAATTATGCAAATAACGATTTTTCGACAATTTCAGCAACTTTATTTCGAAAATTTTAGTTTTTTCGAGCATTTCGTCCAAATTTGGAAAATGTCGAAAATTTTGGAATTATGCAAATAACGATTTTTCGACAATTTCAGCAACTTTTTTCGAAAATTTTAGTTTTTTCAAGCATTTCGTCCAAATTTGGAAAATGTCGAAAATTTTGGAGATAGCAAAAACTCCAATATTGTAAAAATATACTTGTTTTTATGAATATCATTCATATTCTACAATGATTACTAAAATTCAGACATTTTGTTATATTTAAAAGATTTTGAAAACTATAGAACTTTAGTGAAATTCATAAATTATCAATATTTAAAAAATGCTTCGAGTTACAAAATTGTAAGATTTATAAAAATTTTAAGTTTTCGAATAATGTTCAATAAAAAAAATTCAACAAAATTTATTAATAAGTGTATGAAAATTTAGAAATTATGCAAATGAAGATTTGTCGTCAACTTCAGCAACTTTATTTAGAAATTTTTTGTTTTTTTGAATATTCCGTCAAAATTTGAAAAATGTCCAAAAATGTTGGAGATAGCAAAAATTTAAATATTGTAAGAATACACTCATTTTTATAAATATCATTCATATTCTCTATGATTACTAAAATTTAGAAATTTCGTCATATTTAAAACATTTTGAAAATGATAAGAATTTCGCAAAGTTCATAAATTATCAATAGTTAGAAAATTGTATGATTTATAAAAATTTGTATTTTTCTGATAATATTCAACAAAAAATGTTCGACAAAATTTATTGATAAGTATGTAAAAACTATCAATTATGGAAATAAAGATTTTTCGACAATTTCAGCGATTATATTTCGAAATTTTTAGTTATTTCTAACATTTAGTCAAAATTTGAAAAATGTCGAAAATTTGGGAGATTGCAAGAATTTCAGTATTGTAAAAATTTACTGATTTTAATAAACATTATTCATCATCTCCAATGATTACTGATGTTTAGAAATAAGTACCTATATAAAAACTAATAAATTTCACAAATAAAGATTTTTCGACAATTTCAGCAATTTTATTTCGAAAGTTTAAGTTTTTTCGAATATTCCGTCAAAATTTGAAAAATGTCGAAAGTTTTGGAGATATATAGCAAGAATTCCAATGTTGTAAAAATATACTTGTTTTTATGAATATCATTTATATTCTACAATGATCACTCAAATTTAGAAATTCTTCATATTTAAAAATTTTTAAAAACGATAGGATTTTCGCAAAGTTCATAAATTATCAATAGTTGGAAAAGTGTATGATTCATAAAAATTTTAAGTGTCCTGATTAAATTCAACAAATAATTTTCGACAAAATTTATTGATAAGTATATAAAAATTTAGAAATTATGCAAATAAAAATTTTTCGACGATTTCAGAGACTTTATTTTGAAAATTTTAGTTTTTTCGAACATTCTGTCAAAATTTGAAAAATGTCGAAAATTTCGGAAATTGCAAGAATTTTAGTATTGTAAAAATTTTCTTATTTTAATGAATATCATTCATAACCATTAATGATTACTAAAATTCAGAAACTGCGTCACGTTTAGAACATTTCACAAATGATAGGACTTTTGCAAAGTTCATAAATTATCAATACCTAAAAAATACTTCGAGTTGGAAAATTGTAAAATTTAAGAAAATTTTGAATTGTTCTATAATATTCAACAAAAAATAGTCGAGAAAATTTATTGATAGGTATATAAACATTTAGAAATTATGCAAATGAATATTTTTTAACAATATCAGCAACTTGATTTCGAAAATTTCAGTTATTCCGAATATTTCGTCAAAATTTAAAATGTCGAAAATTTCGGAGATTGCAAGAATTTCAGTATTGTTAAAATTTACTCAGTTTTATGAAAATCATTCATATTTCACAATGATTACTAAAATTTAGAAATTTCGTCATATTTAAAACATTTTCGAAACGATAGGACTTTTGCGAAATTCATCAATTATCAATAGTTGTAAAATTGTATGATTTATAGAAATTTTAACTGCCCCGATTAAATTCAACAAAAAATGTTCGACAAAATTTATTGATAAGTATATCAAATTTTAAAAATAATGCAAATAAAGATTTTTCTACCATTTCAGCATTTTTTATTTCGAAAACTTGAGTTATTCCGAATATTCTATCAAAATTTAAACGAATATTTAGCACTTTTTTTTTATCCACCTTCAAGTTTAACTCAACAACTATGTTAATATTAAACAAAAACTGTATCTATACTTGTTCCAACTACACTAAAAACCAACAAACTCAAATTTCAGTACCACAAAGTCCTCGAATATCAATATCTAATTCTTAAAAGAAACATTCTCGATCTCCCTCACCTTGCCTACCCCTTCTCTCCCCATACAGGCTCTTAAAAGTTTTTTTTCTTTCCTTTTTTTTTTAATGATTACCTTCGTTTTTTGTTCGAAAAATCAATACGCGAGTGCATAAGGCCCACGCGTTGGTAAACAAACAGCCATGAAAATATGGAAAAATTGGAAACGAGGGACGATTCAGGAGAGAGCGTCTTTATTTGCGTTGACGCAGAAGGGTTCGACGGTGGGTCCTTTTTTCGACCCGTCAAAAGTCGATTTCCGTGACTTGAGTTTCTCTTTAGATTTCGAGAGCATTGTTTATCAAGTTGATGGGGAAAGGGGAATTTTCGAGGGTGAGAGGAGGGCAACAGGAGTTCCTCAAAAAAAACTTTTTTTCAAGGATAAACATAAAATATAATACCTACTCTTGAAAATGTGTCGTTAGATAAATAATAATGCAAGAAATTATGCAAACACTAAAAAATTCATTATAATAGTAAAAAAATGCTACAAAATGTTATAAATACTAAAAAATCAAAAAAATTCTCCATATTTGTAGTAATTTTTCCATGCTGTATTAGAAGTGTGATTCTAGAATTTGGTTAATATCCTGTGAAATTTTCAAAATTGTATGCATAATAAAAAGTAGGAAATAAAAACTAAAATAATACAAATTTTGAGACTTTCGATGTTTTTGAAAAATAATTCAAACAAGGATTCTTTGATAAAAGTATAAACTTGGTATTGTACAGTATAAATTGATAGATACGGTACCCGGTCACTTTCCCGACTGAAAAATCCCGACAGACCATTATCCCGACACCTATTTCCTGAAAGTCACTTTTTTAATTTTTGTATGCAATAATATCTTAATTCAGTAAACTTTAAACAATTTTAATTATGAAATCAAAATTTAATTAATTAAATAATAAAAATAAATTTGAAACACTAAAAATTCATCAAAATAGAGAAAAATCGTACAAAATGTTGTAAATACTATAAAATCAAAACAATTCTCGATATTCGTGGTAATTTTTCCATGCTGTATCAGAAGTTGAATTCTAGAATTTTGTTAATATCCTGTGGAATTTTCAAAATTGTATGCATAATAAAAAGTAGGAAATAAAAATGAAAATACTACAAATTTTGCGATTCTCAGTGTTTTTGAAAAATGATTTAAACAAGGATTCTTCGATAAAAGTATAAACTTGGTATTGTACTGTATAAATTAGTAAATACTATATTGGTAATATATAAAAATAAGAGTATGGTTCATGATATATTGATAAAGGTTCCCGGTCACTTTCCCGACTGAAAAATCCCGACAGACCTTTTACCCGACAAACCTTTTTCCCGACAGACCATTATCCCGACAACCTTTTTCCTGACACCGAATTCCCGACAGACAATTTCCCGACAGTCACTTTTCCCGACAACGTTTTTCACGCTGCGCGTTTGTGTTTAACCTGTTGACTTTTATATGAAGAATGATTTTAAAGAACTCAGACTATACAAAAAGTTCGACAATACACTTAAGATTATGACAAGCGATTATGAACAAAAGTAAACAAAAATTATGTTGATACATTAAAAGTAAGTAAGTAATGCTTTGTAAGTTTACAAAATATGGATTTTTCGTTTCAAAAAAAAAATCAGATTTAATTTTATTTAACGAAAATATGCATTCATTTTTCAAAAGCTACCTTTTGAAAAAAAAAATAGAGAAAATTACAAAATCAAATAAAAAGTATTGTCAGAGGTTACGAAACATACAAGGCTGAAAGAAAAATACTTGAATACCTACAAAATTTGGCTTTCGCGATCATTATTTTAAAATAAGAATGTACATCGGAAATAAACTATTGTAAAAAAAAAGATTTTTGTCGGGATCATAGTCTGTCGGGATAATGGGTCTGTCGGGATTTTGCAGTCGGGAAAATGGACGGTAATCATTGATAAATACTATAGAAATGATTTGTTTTAAATAATGTCAAATCGCAGGGGCGTAGATAAAGGGGTATTTTAGGAGTTTAAACAGATCCTGAAATCCGAGTAAAAATCACTTGAAAAATATAGCTGAAGTGAACAAAAAAATACTGGAAATCTATAGGGAACTGAATTATACAAATTTTTGTCAAATTCCATAAAAATGCTGATTCTCCATCAAAAAAAACAAGAAAATCCTACAAAATTTTTTGAGTACCTAAAATAAAAAGCATTGAATACCGTCTATTTTCCCGACTGCAAAATCCCGACAGACTATTATCCCGACAACCTTTTTGCCCGTCAGATAAAAAAGAACAATCATATAGAACTAAATTTCTGAATTAAGATATTATTAAGATACTAAAAACAAGACGATTAACCTTTATAATAAAAGTTCGTAAAATAAAATAAATTATGAAATATTTTATAATTTAAAAATGATATATATTAAAAATATGTATAAAATTAATGATCCTCAGGAACTAATTTTTATAAAAATCTTCGTAAAAAAAGTTTGTATTTTTTAAAATGATTTTATAAAAACTTTACTAAAAAATGTCAGTTTTTTAAAACTGTTTTTATAAAAATATCCATTTTTATAAAAAAATTTTTATGAAAAATTTTATTTTTATAAAGTATGAAACTTTATAATCTTCTGTTTTATTAAAATAAAATTTCTTATAAAACTGTTTTTTTTTTTAATTTTTTGTAAGTTTTTAATAAATCGATTTATAAAAACGGATTTTCTTAATAAAAATCACAATTATCAGGGATATATATTTCTTTTATAAGTAATTAATTTCAATTTACTAAATAAAATTGTTGAAAAGTTGTTGAATTAAGATATTGTTAAGTTATTATTTGCATACTTATTACATATTTAAATAAATATGTATGTTTAAATAAATATACATATTAAATATTCGAATTAAGATATTTCATACAAAAATTAGAAAAATGACTGTCGGGACATTGTCTTTTGGGAAATAAGTATGGGGAAAAAAGTTGTCAGGATAATGGTCTGTCGGATTTTTGCAGTGAAAAAAATAGAAAAAAAGAAAATTCTTGAAATCTCTAATAAGTATACAAAATTTCCTCGTAAATTTATAACATATTAGACAGAGTCAAAAACTCTGAAAATTGATTCATAAATTCACTATAATGTACCTCATATTGTATAAAGACTGAAAAAACAGGAAAAATTACTAAAATTAAAAGGAATTATCGAAATTTCCCGAACTTTTCCCGAAAAACTCGTGATTCATCATTGTGTAAAAAATGTAAATTATAGGCATGAAAACATATTTTTGTAAATTCTCAATTACGTTTTGAAATCGAGATATAATCGATTTTTTGCAATAATAGATACTCAAGTATTCTGCAATCCCAAAAGTTCGAAAATTAAGTTTTCGAAATTATAATAGATTTTACGGAATTCCTCATTTTCTAGATTCCTAAAATTTGAATACATTTTCAAAAATTTAATCTACTTCAAAAATATTCTGTAGATTTTTCTTGTTTTTTTTTGCGTCTCAAATCTCGCGTATCGAGTAACAAAAAAAAATACGTTTTTTGTTTTGTATATTTCAATCCAAAACAAAAAAGGTTTTGGAAATTTAATTTTAATTCGAGTAGCTCTTCAGATCTGTAAAAATATCCATGAAAATTTCAAAAAAATCTTTAAAATGTATGAATAGCTAAAAAATACATAAATTATTATAATACTAGAAATAATCGTTCCTATTAAAAATACTAGAAATCTCTAAAAACTCGAATTATACACATTTTTGAAGACTTGCATAAAAATGTTGATTATCTATCAAAAAACAAAAAAATCCTACAAACATTTTTTGAGTACCTAAAAAAAGAGGCAATATTTAAAACAAAAAAGAAAAAAAGAAAAAAAATTTACCATAAAATCCCTCATATTATACAAAGACTGAAAAAATACCAAAATTAAAAAGGATTCTTGAAATTTCCGTAATTTCTTCAATTTTCCCAACTTTTCGGGATTTCCTGAACTTTTCCCGAAAAACTCGTGATCCATCATATCTCTATATAATAAAAAAACTTCATCTCATTAACTTAGTCAACCCGGACTTTATGAAACTTCTTATGTCCTACCATAGTAATTTTTAAGTATCAAGTAGATGAGCTAAGCTGGTTCTGGCTATAAGTACCCCTGAACAAGAACCAGCCTAGCTCATCTACTGTATCAAAATTAGTCCTTCAAAGTAAAAAAAGATACTATTATTGGTTAAAAATTCTACTATCGTAGAATATAAGAAGTTTCAAAAAGTGAAACTCGTATTTCACCAAAGATTTAAATCTCATCTAAAGTTTCTAAAAAATGTAAGAAAAATATTATATGGCTCAAAAATACAAAATATTACGAGATCAAAGACATTTCTCGAACTTTTGAAATTGTTAAAATTAAAAAATCTCTAAGAGTGACAATTTGGATAAATTTACAAAATCAGAAGTTGACGCAAGAGCGCAAAATGTCGCTAAATAACGAAACGCCACAAAATTGAAAATTTTTAGTCAACTTTTTTTATAAGTTTTCACAAAGTGATTTTTTTTAATGCTGAATGTCACAAAAGTGGTCTTTTTTACACTAGGACGATAAAGTGCTCTTTTTTGCCCTAGGATAAAAAAATTGATAAATTCACTCGTTTATGAAATTCGGAAAATTCGAATTTACTATAACTAAACATTATTGTTATAATATTTAAACATGAAAATTAGGAAATTTGAATCATTGAAAATTATTACTCTGAAAGAATGAAAAAAAAAATGTAAAAAAAGACTGCTTTCAGCTCCTCGTTGCATAATATACTATTTCTCAATTATGTTTTGAAAATCGATTTGTTTCGTTTTTTGATTTCAAAGTTTAATCGATTTCAAAATATGTTTTGAAATCGAGATTAAATCGACTTTGTACAATAATAGATACTCAAGTAAATCTGTACCCCCCCCCCCCTACTTCCCTTCTTCAGTAATGTATTGCATTTTTCATTTCTCAAAACTTTTTTGTTTAGTTGAAACCGCATCATGAAATGACGATGACCGGTGGCAGCCAGAGTTTTCCGGAAAATTTCGGAGTTCCGAATCATGCCCTGGGTTACAGTGCCCAGGCGATAATCAGCACTCTGCCAACGGAGAAGTTTGGGCCAGACGCGAACCGAGAAACGATGGGGCCATCGTCGGAGGTAACGTCGGAAAATGAAGTCTATTCGGAGATCGAAGCCGAGGCTCAGGCGGAAAATTTGGAGCATGTCTCGAGCACCATCAAGACGCCAGCGCGGGGCTCCAGAAAAAGGGGAAACACGAATCCGGTGCATATTGTGTGCCCTGTTTGTAATTTCGGCACTGAAGACAGGTATGTGTTTATTCGGTTTTGCGTATTTTTGAAGTTATTAGCAGGGGTGTGAGAGATGGGGAATTTTACCGGGCAGGAAATTTTACATGGGGTCGGGTTGGATAAAGAGTTTTTCGGGAAATCGCGAAAATGTCGGGAAATTCTGAAAATATCAGGAAATCCTGGAAATGTTAGGAAATCCCGAAAAAGTCATGAAATCCCAAAAATGTCGGGAAATCCCGATTAAACCGAGAAATCCCGAAAAAACTAAGAAATCCCGAAAAATCTAGAGAATCTTCAAAAGTTTCGTAAAATTTGAGTAACTACGAGAATTTCAAGAATCCCGAAAATTTGGGTAATCTTGAGAAGTTTGGCAATCTAGAGAATGCAAAAATTCCGAAAAATCTAGTAATTCCGATAACTCCTTAACTACAGAAATATACAAAACCGAGGAATCCCGACAAATCTAGGAAACCTTTGAAAAGTTCGGAAAATTTGAGTAATCACGAGAATTTCGAGAAAGCCGAAAAGTTCGAAAAATTTGAGTAGTCACGCGAATTTCAAGAATCCCGAAAATTTCGAGAATCTTGAGAAGTTTGGGAATCTAGTGAATCCAAGAATTGTGAAAAATCTAGTAATTCCAATAACTTCTTAACTAAATAAATAGAAAAAAAGGAGAAATCCCGAAAAATCTAAGGAATTTTTAAAAAGTTCGAAAAATTTGAATAATAATGAGAATTTCAAAAATCCCGAAAATTTTGAGAATCTAGAGAATCCAGCAATTTCGAAAAATCTGGCAATTCTGATAACTTCTCAACTATAGAAATAGAAAAAAACCAAGCAATGCCGAAAAATCTAGAAATCTGAAAAGATCGAAAAATCTAAGTAATCATGAGAATTTCAAGAATCTTGAGAAGCTTGGGAATCTAGTGAATCTAAAAATTGTGAAAAATCTAGTAATTCCGATAACTCCTTAACTATAGAAATAGAAAAAACCGAGAAATTCCGAAAAAGCTAAGGAATCTTTGAAAAGTTCGGAAAAGTTTTATAATAATGAGAATTTCAAGAATCCCGAAAATTTTCAGAATGTTGAGAAAAGTTGGGAATCTAGAGAACGCAAAAATTCCGAAAAATCTAGTAATTCCAATAACTCCTCAACTATAGAAATAGAAAAAAACCGAGAAATCCCGACAATCTAGCGAATCTTTGAAAAGTTCGAAAAATTTGAGTAATCACGACAATTTCAAGAATCCCGAAAATTTCGAGAATCTTGAGAAGTTTAGGAATCTAGATAATCCAGGAATAATGAAAAATTTAGTAATTTGTATGATTCCCTAATTATAGAAATAAAAAAAAACGAGAAATCCCGAAAAATCCAAAGAATCTTTGAAAAGTTTGGAAAATTTGTATAATAATGAGAATTTCAAGAAACACAAAAATTTCGAGAATCTTGAGAAGTTTGGGAATTTAGAGAGTTCAGAAATCTCGAAAAATCTAGGGAATCTTTGAAAATTTCGGAAAATTTGAGTAATCATGAGAATTCAAGAATCCCGAAATTTTCGAGAATCTAGAGAATCTAGGAATTCTGAAAAGTCTAGTATTTTCCATAACTCCTCAACAACTGAAATAGAAAAAACCGAGAAATCCCGAAAAATCCCGAAAAATCTAGAGAATCTTTAAAAATTTTGAAAAATTTGAATAAGTATGAGATTTTCTAAATCCCGAAAATTTCGAGATTCTTGAGAAGTTTAGGAATCTAGTGGATCTAAGAATTCTGAAAAATCTAGTGATTCCGATAACTATACTAAACTATAGATTTAGAAAAAAACGAGAAATCCTGAAAAATCTAAGGAATCTTTGAAAAGTTCGGAAAATTTTTATAATAATGAGAATTTCAAGAATCCGGAAAATTTCGAAATTCTAGAGAATCCAGGAATTCCGAAAAATCTAGTCATTTCGAAAATTCCTTAATTATAGAAATAGAAAAAATAACGAAAAATCCCGACAATCTAGGGAGTCTTTGAAAAGTTTGAAAAATTTGAGTAATCACGAGAATTTCAATCCCAAAAATTTCGAGAATCTTGAGAAGTTTGGCAATCTAGAGAATGCAAAATTTCGAAAAATCTAATAATTTCAATAACTCCTTACACTACAGAAATAGAAAAAACCGAGAAATCACGAAAAATCTAGAGAACTTTTGAAAAGTTCGGAAAATTTGAGTAATCACGAAAATTTCAAGAATCCCGAAAATTATGAGAATCTTGAAAAGTTTGGGAATCTAGCGAATTCAGGAATCCCAAAAAATCTAGTAATTTCGATAAATTTTCAACTATAGAAATATAAATAACCGAGAAATCCCGAAAATCCAGGGAATCTTTGAAAAGTTCTGAAAATTTGAATAATAATGAGAATTTCAAAAATCCCGAAAATTTCGAGAGTCTTGAGAAGTTTGGAAATCTAGAAAATTCATGAATCCCGAAAAATCCAGGCAATTTTTGAAAATTTCAGAAAATTTGAGTAATCACGAGAATTTCAAGAATCCCGAAAATTTTGAAATTCTAGAGAATTCAGGAATTCCGAAAAATTTAGTAATTTCGATATCTCCTTAACTATAGAAATAAAAAAAATCGGGAAATCCCGAAAAATCTAGGGAACTTTTGAAAAGTTCGGTAAATTTTAGGATTCTCGAAAATTTCAATAATCCCGAAAATTTACCATTCTTCCAATCTTGTAATTCAATATTCTCCAAATTCGAATTACCGAGTTTTTTATCTATTTACTCAGAAATAAAATATTTCCATCAAAAATACGTGAAAATAAAAAAAAGGTTTTTTCGTTTTCAAGTGTATTTCTTTTTCTCATGAAATCACAATATTATATTTCTAGCATATCACAGAATTTATTTTATCACAATCGATAAATTTTTTTGAGAATTATTTCATACTTTTACGCATTTTTATGTATATATATTTCTGAATTTAGATGCTGTAGGATGCAAGATTTTTTAATGATTTTCCAGTATTTTATGAATTTGTTGGATAACGTTTTTCAATAAATTCTCGAATTTCATAGATTTCTAGTACTTTCAATTTTTTTTGTATTTTTTCAGTTTTTCTACGATCGAAAATAATTTTCAGTATTTTAATAAATTTCTGTATAGTAGGGGAGATTGGGGCAAAGTGCGCAGTTGACAAAATGTTCAATTTGCATTACCGTCAGAACGGTAATCACTGGAGACTTGAAATTTTTTCCATATGTAGCTCTAGTGTCGAGTATCAAACTTCAGTAATTGCGTCTTGTTTGTTTGTTTACTTTTTCGGTTTTAAAACAAAGTGTGTTTTAGCCACTGTGTTGTAAATACTTGTCTGAAAGGAAATTTCAAATTTTGCGTCATTTTTTTCATCAGAATTGATGGTAGGAGAGTTTTTATAGTAATGCAGGTGCGAAAAAGACGAAAACGTGATCGATTTGGCGAAATTTTGACTCGTTTTCGAATCACACGTTGATACGCCGGAAATGTAGCCATGGGGCAAAATGCGCAGTTTTGCGTGGGGCAAAATGCGCAGTGCTTGTTTTGTATTGTTTCGCTGTGTTTGGTCATGTTACGC
>JAPYZL010064391.1:0-13003 GCA_030522825.1 Platygaster orseoliae | reverse complement strand
TATATATATATATATATATATATATATAATATTTATTTGAATTGTTTTTCGTTATGATATATTAGTGTGATTTTTTTTTGAACTATCTATTGATATAATAATGATAATAATAATAAGTATATGTATTATTATTATTATTATTATTATTATTATTATTATTATTGTTGTTGTTGTTGTTGTACTGTTATTATTATTATTATCTTTTTGAGAATAACAGTTTCATTCTACAGTCGTTCTGAAATGCTGATAAGTCTTATCGTATTATGCTTATAAATATGAATCTCAATGTTGCAAAAGTCAACATTGATTAAAAAAATTGAATAGTAAACAGTAAATGATAGTAAAAATATTCTTTAATTTGACACATTTTTTTTCAAATAGAAATATGATTTCCTATTTCAAAATCATACTGTTAACTAATCCCTTTAATTGATTCAATTACAAATTTTTCAGAATGTAAACGAATGCACAATTTTCTATGATACCTTAGTAGAGATTTCTGTATTTAGTCGTCTTCACCTTTCTGACTCACTTTTCTGATCTTATCAGATTGTCAATACACTATCAGAGTCTATCGTATACTATATTAATCATTACTTAATATATATATGCGAGTAACAGTTATTCTTATTGATCAAGAAATCTATATCACACTTTCGAGAGAAGAGTATATTGAAAAATTTTTTATGTCGTTAAGAAAAACATTTACTTCAAATTAGTTTGGAATCAAGTATTACACATATTATACTCTTTAAGCTAAATTACTAAAAGTATAAGATCATTACCCAAGCAATTAGGTTACTAATCAATTCAGTTAAGATTAATAAACTATACTCTTATTCTGATAAAACCTTAAAAAACACATCCCTCACCCATCCCAATGTAATCCCCACGTGACATCATCCCCCTATCTGCCTCATTAGCATCGCTCCCAGGACCAAAAGCAAGGCCAATGGCACCACCCTGGTACACATCAGGGACACCAGAACGTCGCCGCTTGATACTGGCGGTGCATCAAAATGAACACCTTACCTCTCTCCATTCATCATCCTCCCCCTGACCCTCTCTTCCCCTCCTGGCCTCCTCGATTAGCAATCAGTTTTACCTCCCTCAATTCCAAAAAAAAATTCCCACCCCTTTCCTCCTTCACGTGGATGCAGGGTGAAAATCCACGAGGGGAACAGAGAAGAAACGGCCACGTGGAAGCCACACGGGGTTGGGCACCTCATGAATACATGCAAGCCGCGAACTCCAAACGAGCGAGGACGACCCTGGTTTACGAATCGCGTCCCAGGGTGTTACCAGCTGACTTCGATCAGTGACGTCGCTGGTGCCAGTGACGTCACAGGTAACTATGACGCCGACGGGAGCTTTTGTGTTGGGGAAGGTCCGGGCGGGGGCACTTTTCGCGTAGGGGTTGGAGGGAATGGGGCTCGGGCGGGGGGGGAAGATCGCGCACCGAGGGGGGTAGCTCTTACATATTTATGCCACGTTCTCGCGCGAAACACCCGATTCAAGGCCTCTCGCTGGGTACCGCGATGCTAATCCGTAGTCCGGGGATGAATGCCCCCGTCCCGTCGAATTTCAAGTGAGAACCCGAAGTAGGTGAAAACCATGGTGTCTTGGTTAATATTCATGAAGGCCGATAACGATAATGATGAGCAGATTACCTACTCAATAAGTTTGTTGTGTTTAGTTTATTCTGTGTGATTATCAACGAATCCATTTTGTTTTTGGTAAGACTTTACTTCTGAACGATACGTGTTGTATACATATACTATCTCCCTATGTAATAAAAAAAGTCTTCGTCGATGCCACCACCGCGTCAACAACGCCTCATGAGTTGTCGTAAAGTCCCGGCATTAACGTCAGTTACCATGATTTCTCGCTAAAGCCCGTCCATTCCCGTCATTGCTCACCGATTCCCATGATTTCCCGTCAATTCACGTGATTTCCTGACACTTCCTTCACGAAAGAAACAGTGAAAATTTGACTGTTTTGCAGTCAATATGACTGTTTTACAGTCAATTTGACTGTCCGCAGTCAAACATTAACTGTCTTACAGTCGATTTACGGTCAACAGTCAATTATTAAATGTCTTATAGTCGATTCGATTGTTAACAGTCAATCATTAAATGTCTTACAGATGATTTGACTGTCAACAATCAAATTTCGACTGTGTCACAATCAACTTGAATGTGAACAGTCCATCATTAAATGTCTTACAGTCGATTTGACTGTAAACAGTCAACCATGAAATATCTTACAGTCAATTTGACCGTCAACAGTGAATCATTAAATGTCTTACAGTTGATTGGACTGTCAACAATCAATCATTAAATATCTAACAATCAATTTGAATGTTAACAGTCAATCATTACATGTGTTACAGTCGATTTGACCTCAACAGTTAATCATTAAATGTTTTACAGTCGATTTGACTGTCAACAGTCAATCATTACATGTCTTACAGTCAATTCGACTGTCAACAGTCGATCATTAAATGTCTTACAGTCGATTTGACTGTTAAGAATCAAATTTTGACTGTGTCACGGTAAACTTGAATGTCAACAGTCAATCATGAAATATCCTACAGTTAATTCGACTGTCAACAGTCAATTATTAAATGTCTTACAGTCGATTTGCCTGACAACAATCAAATTTTGACTGTGTCACTGTCATCTCAACTGTCTTGCAATCAATTAGACTGTTTGAAAGGAAATACGATTGCTTACCGTTGGAATTTGGCAGTTTAACAGTGAATTTGGACGTTGATAGTTGAACTTAACCTATTCCACAGTTAACTCGAATGTCGACAGTAATACCTTTAACATTACATAAAGCTAGTCAACTTGACTGCTAACAGTTAAACCATGTTTTACAGTCAATCTGACTGTCAAACTTTGGCTGCTCTACAGTTAATTCAACTGTCATGCAGTCAAATTTTTCCTGCCTATAGTTTAATTTTGACAGTCAAATTGTGAGTTTTTAAAGAAGTGTGTTGAGGTCTAATTCTCTTACACTCTTCTAAGAGTTAGGAGCGACTGAACATTCTTATGAAAATTTATACTGTTCTTGTTTTATTGATAGCTGCGTATTTCTTTGAATAAGATAAAGTTATACCCCTGTTGAATTCCTCTGTGACATTAATAGGACATTTTAAAAATTTTACTAGTTATTTACAACAAACTTGACTGAGAATAGTTCATTGTCAACATTCATCCTTAATTTATCAACACAATATATTCTAGGTATGTACCACAGAAACATTTCTAAAATGATTCCGAGAATATACTCATTGCCAAATATATTTTGCCACAAGGCCAGTGTTCAACAAAAATCCTCAGAATATTCTACGAATATTTTTTTCAATATTTTTGAGAATATTCGTGATAAATTCCTTTCGACGTTGGCTTCATAGAAATCAGTTACCAATCGAATTAATTGTAAACAATAGATTTGACAGTTAAAAATGGAAATAACTGCATGTAGTCAACTTTATATTGACAGTCGAATGTTGTATAAACATTATTTTGTGACTGTACAAAATAACAGTCAAATTTAGACTTTTTTTTTCGTAAGGGTTTCTTGTCAACTCTCATCATGAGTTCTCATCTACCTAACCTGACCCACCATCAACACACACAAGAAGTCTTACAAAGTGAAACTTCTAATGTTATATCACAGGATGATCCACAATCAACATTCACAAAAGTCTCATAAAGTGAAGCTTCTAATGTCCTGCCATAGTAGGATCCAGTATTAACATATGTGAGAAGATGAATATTGTTACTTTAATTGCTTAGTTAAATATTTAAATTCATTGAATAGACCGTCCTTGCCTCCCTTTCTGTTAGAATTGAAAAAAAGTGCTGTAGTCATGCTTATTAGAAATTTGAGTATAAAATCTGTTCTTGGAACTAAAAGATAATTGCTTTAAATTATAACTTCAATCTGGCATATCAGTTTTGATTTTGCCGAAAATTTGTTGATCATATATGAACTTCCACTGAATCTTCACTTAACCACAATGCCCAATTTTTTCCGCCATGTAATTTATAAATCGGCTAAATCTGGCAGCAAATCTGCTAAGCTGACAACACTCAAGTCACAAGTTGTCTAAAACACTAGCTCAACTACAATATTCTCACTTCAAATTGCTTTTTCATCTACCGTATTCCAACAATATATTCTAGCTTTCGGTTACTTCTCTTGGTTAAAGATTACCCATAGGAATGAAATTTGTCTTCAAATATACCCAGTATAAATCACATTACAAAAAAAAAATTCAAAAGTTATTTCCCGAATAATGATAAAATTTTGCTTAATGTTGTTGTTTTATGAACAATCTACAAACTTGTCAAGCGCCATGTTACGTTCAAGAAATATCCTGGCGAATTCCGCCGCTGACTGGAGCGAGCGGTAAGTGTAACTCAGGGACCTGATCGAACAAGAAAACGTATCAGGTGAACGATAGCGATTTTTCACGAATGCGAGTCACTCGGCAGATATGTCCCGCTGAATCGTCCGTGGGCGTTCGCCGAGCGAAGTGCGTGCTCGGGGCGCATTCTCGTTATAATTGCACGTAAGGCGATCGCGATTGCGTGACCATCGAGTTTCGCCGATAGCCTGTTGGCTACCGTGGAATAGACGAGAACTCATTTCAGCGTCATTAAAGCCAACAAATAATGGAACGACGATTTTTCAAGAATCAGCGTGACCGATTAATCTTGCGATTTTTGCGACGCTCGAGCCAATGAATGGTCATGATTTAGCGCCTGCTGAATCGGCACGAGTAGATTTTTCCACGGCAACCTAGACTAATTAATAGCGTCCTTGAGAAATGCCGGAAAAATGTGTAAAAATGAGATGAACGTCGTCGATACGAGAAGCGTCATTGGAGTGTCGGGAATAGACGGGAATGTTTTTATTTTAGAAGGAGTTATCGCGTGACATCGAATGTTGCTGATCGGAGCAAGTTCTTGGTTTTCCAACGGGACTGTTTTCAGTTTGAGGAGCGTAGTGATTCGGTAGGTATGCGGAGAAGAGATTATCTGGAAAGAAGATATTTTTCATTGACTGGCTGATGGATTATCCAGGAGTGGAGACGGTTTCAGTGACATATTCTTCAAACTGTCGATTCATGGGTTTCCATAGTTTTTTATTTAATTTTGACGGAAGTCTTGCTCAAAAAAAAAAAAAAAAAAAAAGAAAGAAAGAAATAGACGATGGATTGGAAAGTCTAGGACATTACGTAAAAATACGCTAATCAATAACAAGTTCCATGTTTAAGAATCGTCATTTAAATTAAATTTTTTTGTGCAAGGAGCATTAGCCTTTATCGTTCAAAAAAATTCTAAAAAATCAAATTTTATAATTTATCAACTATAACGTGCTCCCGGTGGCATGTCCAGAGGGTCCCCCCCCCCCCCCCCAAAAAAAAACAAGCAATCATATTTCGCTATCCTATGTCGACGGATGAATATTTAGATTTTTTGAAAAAATTTTTTAAACATTGAAAATCATTGACCGAGAAGAAAAAGACAATTTTGATCAAAATGTGCGAATACGACGTATTATTTTTACGTATCACAATGTTAGGTTAGGTTAGGTTAGGTTAGGTTAGGTTAGGTTAGGTTATTTTAATTGATAGTAATGTATTTACTAAGTACCACAATGTTGCAATACAAGTATAAGACACTTAAGAGTTTCTATATTTAAAAAAAAAATATATATTTAAAAGTGTCTTGGCTATTTCTGAATATCTTGACTTTGAAAAAGACACTCATATAATCGTCTAAGACATTTACAAGTGTCTTAGAATTACTGAAAGGTCTTCGAATTCAAAATGAGGAACTTTCTGAGGTGTCTTGTTAAATTACAAGTCTTGAATTCCGAATCAGATACATTGAAGTGTCTTAGAATTTCAAATAAGACTTCTTAATAAGTGTTTTGGACATTTGGGGGTGTCTAAGAATTTTGAAAGAGATACTGTTAAACGTTCCCAAATTTAAAATTAGGCACTTTCTAAAGTGCCAAAGAGACTTTGTAAAATGTTTTCATAGCTGTAATAAGACACAACAAGAAGTATCTTAGTCGTTAATAAAGTGTCTTAGAAATTAAAATAAGACACTTTGATGAGTGTTTTGGATATTAGAGAGTGTATAAGGACTCCGAGTGAGACTCTCCGAAGTGTCTTAGAATTTTAAATAAGACATCTCGAGAAGTGCTTGCTTTAGACGTTTCTGAATGTTTTGGAAGTTTGATAAAGACACTTGATAACAGACTAAGATATGAAAGAGTGTCTTAAAATTCTGAAAAAGATACTACTAAAAGTTCTAAAATTTCGAATAAGGCACCTTCTACAGTGTCTTAGACGTTTGAAAGTGTCAGGAAATACAAATATATCACCTATAGAAGTTTCTTAGAAATTCGAAGGTTCCTTATGATTTAGAATAATACACATTGAAGTGTCTTTGAAATTTGAAAAAGACACTTTGGATATTTGAAAATTTCGAAGTATTTCGAAAAAGGCACTTCAAAGTGTCTTAGAATTTCAAGTAAGACATATTGAGAAGTGTTTGGGACAATATTTCTAAATATATTGGATGTTTGTAAAAGACACTTTGTGACAAAGTGTATGAGACGTTTGAAAGTATTTTGAAATTTTGATTACGCTACTTCAAGAGGTTTTAAAATTTCAAATAAGGCTCTTTCTGAAGTGTTTAAGAAACTTCGAGAAAAATGTGCCGATTTCAAATAAGACACTTCAAAAAGTGTTTCAGAAGTGTAAAATTATAATAGAATTTTTATAAAATATCCCAAATGGTGTCTTGGAAATTTAAAAGTGTCTTAATATATTGAATGAGGTACATTTAAGTGTCTCAGAATTTTAAATAAGACACTTCAGCAAGTGTCTTGGATATAAGAAAATGTCTAAGAATTCAGATTACGACACTTGAAAATCTTAGAATTTCAAATGTTAGATTTTGAGAAGTGTCTTAGACATTTTTTAATATTATGCAACTTGAAAAGAGCCGAAATTTACTCGGTTGGCGGGAGGGGGGGAGGGGTGTAGGTAGGCGGCCTATTTTTCGGAGTGGTAAAATCTAAAGTAGGTATAGTTACACCACTTGTTATATTCGCGAAAAATTCAATGACGAATTGTAGCCCTTCCCAAATTCAAATCCTAGAACCACCACTGGGTGCTTCATAATTGAAACAGTTTTCAACATGCGAAACAATGCATTTTTGAGATTAGGAAAAGAGGAAATTTATTTATTACGTAATTACATGCATATGTTCATCGTTATGATGTCGTTGTTATGTATTTCAAAAGCAGCATCTTGGTGTCTAAGAAGGTCAAAGCCGTACAAATTTCACAGAGTTTTTAACGTCTCCATAAATATTTATTCCCAGTTTTTAATCAATTTCTGGCTCGTTCGTTCATTTGCATTTCATTATCGGCGCGTGGAATGGCGCTTCGATATTTAAAATCTTTAATGTCGGAGACGGCAGAAAATCGCGGCGAGAGTGGGCGGAACTGGACTTGCTGCGTATCGCGGTAGTTGCAATGTGTCCGGCGTTATCGCGCTTTTGCGTAGAGTAGAAGAGGGAAAGAAAAGAGAGACAAAAATGGAAGATCAGTTCAGTTGCTGTTTTTTTTTAACAGGCTACATCGATTGTTTAGGAAAATTTAACTAATCTACGTTACAAACAAAAATGTTTTCATTCTATTGAATATTTGTTTTTAGGAAAATCGATGAGGAAAAGATACTTTTTTTTTAACAAATCTGATGTTCTTGCAGAACATAACTCGTAATTAAAATATTCGAGATGTTTTAGAAATTGACTGTTTTCAAAAGTAACACAGTAAGGAAATAAATATTTTGAAAAAAATGTTTGCAAAAACAAGAAACTATAAATATTGTTTTCAAAATATTCAAGCTTAAAATCTTGTAACTCATCGTCTGATACTAACGATAATCGTGTAAATTATTAAAAAGAGTTCATTTTTAAATTTTACTGTTTACAAATGAAAAAATAGACATGCAATTATTTGACGCTTAGAACTAAATGTAAATATGTATGTTTTTAAATTACTATGAACTTGAATACATAATCGTTCAACTTTTATCTTTTCAGTCAACATAATCCTAAAAAAGATTATCAAAACAAACTGAAGAATAAAAAATTCAATACAATGCAACATTATTTCCCATGAATATCCAGTAAATACCTCGCGACCAGCCTCGTAAAGAATGCAAACACAAATGAATCACATGAAATAATACTTAAATGTCAAGCGATAAGTGATCGATCAATCGTCATGCAAATATAAAATAGAGGATGAAACAACCGTTACTCGAACGATTACAGAACATGCACGATTTGTTCATTTGAAATTGCTTCTTCATGATACAAATTTAACTCGGATCGCTGATTACTGTCGCGTGAATTCCTCGTCCACGCAAATTTTCCACGCGTCGATAATCGCGTTTCTTCATTTTTTTCCTGCCTCCAGCGCGTACTTGAGCAATCAAACGCCGCTCCCAGTCTTTGTCAAATACTTTTTAATCTGATAGTCGCGGGACAATAATCATTACTATGAAAATTCCCGAGAATGTCGCGGTGGCGAGAAGAATGACGATTACGCAGACCGGAAAGAATGCAGCGGCGAATTATGTAATGACGTCTCGTGGTGACTCGGAACCAACACATGCACTAAGAATTAGTTGGTCCAATCGACTGAAAGAAGTTGAAAAAATTAGATGCAAAGAGCACAAAATTCAATACATGAAATAGTAAGTTTGAAAAATGATACTATAATACAAGTTTATTTGTAGATTTTGTAACATTATTTTTTATTCCGGATTTTACAATTTACATCTTGTGATTTTTTTGAAAAAAGTTTAATAGCAGTAAATACTGTAAAAAATACTGTAGGAAAAGCAGATACATCCTACATTTGTTTTCGTTTGCAAGAATGTAAGAAGCAATGATGTAACGAAGTCACCATCTCTCGTTAAAATGAGTGAGTTCCCAAAGGTAACGCTCAATTTTACTCAACTACATTAGCCGTAAAATAAATGTGTCATTTAAAATTAATTTTCAGATCGTAATTAGTTCCTTACATCTAAACAAACTCTTTCTTATTACAATAAAGTTACGTTGTACAAAACTCTCTATACCGTACTCGCGCTGCTTTTTAACAAACCCGCACGTAAAATCCGCGCAATTGCCGTGAAATCCCAAAACATCAAATAAATAACGCACTTATTGCGAAGGGAATCGAAAATCGAGCGACCAATTTGCGGTATATCGCAGGTGAAACGTGGGCATATATGAAAGGGCAGCGCTATAAACAGCCAGGAGAATCACGCTGAGGCTGGTAGGCCTATGTACCTCGCATTTTATTCACGTGGGTGACATAAAACGGCCACGAATTTATGCGAGCCGTAATTCGCTTTGTCAGCATCAAAATATGCCGCGGAATCAGATGTTCCTTCGCGGATATCGTCGCCTCCAGAACATATACACAGACATGCGATAAGAAAATAGGAACGATCTAACTGGGCCGTAAATTCTACCGCTTCGAAACCGTGGGTGTTTTAGGCCGCGCGGTCTTCGAATTTCTCGAACAGGTTTTTCAACTGGTTTAAAAAACATGAAAAAACCAAAAATATACCCGCTATACCCACATCGATACGAAGAGCCGCCATGTTGTATCGACACAGCTGATCACAGCGTGGGAGAAGTACGTACTTCTCCCACGGTGTAGCGTGAGAGAAGAACTTTTACGTCAACAGTGAGGTAATTCATTATTTTTCCAACCCTCAGCAGGGGTGCGAAATTATATATTTCTTGCAGGAGTTGAATAAAATACTTTTTTCGAGTACGATGTGCCTTATCCCTAAGAAAACTCATTTTTCCACCTTCAAACGGCTGAATTTAAGGCGGAGAACTTGAAAAGCCAGAAGAAGGTGAGGTGGAAAACGGCGTGGGAGCGAAGGTAAAAAAAGCGAAAAAAAAATTGCGTATGTACCCGCTTCTCCGGCAAGTGCGGCGTATACGCAGAGAATAAGAGTCTTGGGGGCTTTCATATGAACATATGTACGTGTCGATACACGCGCGCGATATCGCGTTACAAAGATAGAGGCACTGTTTTCGCATTTATTTAAAGCGCAAGGACACCTAGTCCGACTCCTGCGAGCCAAGCGCAAAGTGCCAAGATGTGTCCTCGTCCACGTAACCGACAAACGGAGAGAACGTTATGCGATCAGTTTCCACTAAGCGCTATTACTCGCCATAAATCGTCACCCGTAATTACCGGAATTATTGATGTTTAACGGATTGAACGATATAATCACGACTATCGCAATTATTAACAAGCTCTGAAGTTGATCTGTCGCCGTGATAGTGGCGAGATATTTCTGAAGTTATTCGTTGAACGCGGAAATTTTTTATTTTTCATGTTATGGTGGCCTTCGTGCATTTGATGTTGTGTTTGAGCATTGAACCATAATACAGATTAGTGTTGAATGATTTTTTTATGAGTAAGGACGTAATGAAAGATTTTCAAAGCGACTTTTATCTTTAAAAAACGAGATATTATATAGTATACGTAGACCTCCAGAAATTTGACTTTGCAAGACCTTAGAATACCTGAATGTAAAAAAAGAGGCTTTTGAAGACAATGCATTTCCAAAAAAGATAAGTTGATTTCTATAAAACATTTCAAAAAGTGTCTTCTGAAAGAAGATAGAAAGATATATTAGTACATTCAGTATTCTACAAACAAACAAAATGACAAAGGTGACCGTCGTTATCTTATTATCTTACGACTTGAAAAAAAAACTGTATCCCTTCTGTCAACTGGCATCCACCACTATGCTCCTTAGAAGTTTCACGTGAAGAATCATCCATTCCGAAACGTGGAACCTCGGAAAGACAGGATCTGAAAAAGGTGAAACGCGATCGATATCCTTCGCAGAGTAGTATTATAAAGTCAAGGTTACGTAAAACGAAGCGAGATAATAGCCTAAGCGCCATAAAACAGGAGAAGAGAATCCCGAAGGATAAGCCGGAGGCGTCCCGATCATTTCCCCATACCGCACCCCTATTTTAATCAGAACTCAAAGTATGCAAGCGGGATGGATGCCGGCTTTCTAAGCTCTTCCGAGCCAACTACTGGGCGTTACGATGTAGGTAATTTATTTTTATTGCCGCCAATTTTTTTTACCCCTCGATCAGCCGCACTAATTTCAAATAAGGCCACACTGCGAGAGAACACTCAAAGAAAAAAACGTGCACGCAGCGAACACGCTCTGACGATTGTCTTGATTGCCTTCGCGCAGCTCTTTCAATTACACCAGAACCAGCCGAGGATTTTAAAGTTGAACCTTTCAATATGTTTCGGAGGTGCAATATTTTTTTTTTGGTACAGGAAAGGGAGTCGAACTAGAGTAAAACACCAAGATGTGTGACTTTTTGAGGTTAGGTTTCATGAAAGTGGCTGTACTGAGAAAACTGATTCTCTTTGTGCCTTTTGGAATACTTCTAAACATTCTCGCGACTTCTATAAATTAGATTCAGTGCTTGTGGACTCGGGAATAAAAATTGACCCATCCTTATGAAACGAAATTTATAACCCCCGTCATAACGGGCGATCGCGTCGCCTGGGATGCCTCGAATGCCCCCGTTTCTTACCCGAGCATTCATCTACGTCGCCGCCTTCAAAAACGCGAAATTCCCGTCAGTCTCCCTTGCGGCCTAAGGAGGCTCTTAATAAAGCAGGAGGCGGCGGCTTCGCGGCTTTTTGCGAGATTCCATCAGCCTCCTCGCGGTAGTTTATGCGAGCTCGCTCTTCTATTCCAAAGGTGGTTAAGATTTATCGCGGAATGCGTCCCGGAGTCTCGCGTGGTGCGGCAGACAAAGACGAATCGATCTGAGAAAGAAAAAAATGTCGACGTGAAATGAGCGGGGAAATTTTCCTTGATGCGGAAAAACGGCAATGATTGAAATTTGGGGGGAAAGGCAGTTATGGTTCATAAAAATGAAAAAGTATCATTAATATGCTCTGTCAGGCAGTTTCTATAAATAAACGCATGGATTCGATGCAATTTTGTTGAAAAATAACAAGTTTTCCGGTTGTGAACTAGTGATGAAGAATAACAAATAAGGCCTGATTTAGAAGCGGAAACAGAGAGGAGGGGGTTATTGCAGCAAGCCTCCTCTTGGGGGTTCAAGAATATTACGATGCCGGAGAAAAGCCTACCCTACGCTTTCTTACCCCCAGCCCGTAATTTCAGGCCACCGCACGCGTTCGTACTCTTTTTTTTTTATCGTTCTCCTACATCCAGAAGAAACCCTCGATCCTGAGCCCCAATTCAGGCAATCATACATTGCAGAGGCGATCTTTTTAAAAGCGCTCCACTTAAAAGAACACAGTTAACGTTTATAGCTACTCATTCGGATAATTCTGCAGTGCGTTGAGTAGAATAGTTTTTTCTAAAGAATCAGAACCGTTTTTTAAATATATTTGAAAACTGGAATATGTTTTTACTTTTTCTAATATTTATATTACCTTTACTACTTTTACAAGTTATTGCCTTTGTTTTTTGATTTTCTATGAAGACCATTTTTTACACTTGAGAAGGTGAGTTTAAAAATTTCATTTTTACAGTGCTTTGTTAAGTGCAACTATTTTTTTATTTTTTACGAAACAACATTTTTTTAAAGTTAGGGCTTAATCCCAATAGAAATGCAGTTTAGACAAGGATAAAAAAAAGTTTTGAATTATTAAACAAGTTTTTTAATTGTAAATTTATGTTATATTTATTGGTACATTTTTTAATTTGTAGCATTTGCAAAAAAATTGCTAGCATTCTACATATGGGGCATCCCATATCAAGTGTTCCCACCTAAAAAACTTGTTGCCTCAAATTTTGATGAAACTTTGTACAATTGTTGTCTTAGTGAAGTACTAAGTAAGTTGTTACTA
>JAPYZL010064361.1:0-17035 GCA_030522825.1 Platygaster orseoliae | reverse complement strand
GATGACTCCCGCTGATTTTCTGGGTACTACAAAAAGAGGCTTTTGTTCCCGCATTCCATAAAAATAAAGTGGCCTTTTTTACAGATGCATGGGAAAAATAAAATTTCAACCACCACGTTATTTATAATTGCCTTTACAAAATAATTGCAATAATTAAATAATATCACGTGAATAAAATACTTTAAAAAAAAATTTTATTCGTGAAACTCGAAAATCTCGTTCATAACGTTACAGAGCAATCAAATTTGATTTCAATTCGATTAAGAGCAATAAAATTCACGCACAAACTAAATTTACACAATATCCAAAACTCTTCAAAAAACGTACATTGCATGGGAGGAAAGCATTAACGAGCGCCAACTTTTAGAATTCGTTTTTATTTTATCAAAATCAGAGAACATTTCATATTCAAATCCAGACCTTGTTTCCCCAATGCGTTTCGTTTGTGTCTCTTTAAAATATTCGTACTTTTATTCGGTATGATTTACCATACGGTCTATAAATCTAAAAGAAAAACGGGTCAAACATGAAACGGTCGTGGCCAATGACAACTATTCATAAATTCAGTTTATACGCAACGCTCTTTTTTTACACTTCATTACGCTTACGTCTCTTATCGTACAAATCAACTGCAGAATCACACTTTGAAATCGCAGTCCCGCGTTTCGTCATGAGAAATATCGAATATTTTGAAGGTTAGGTTGTCGACAAAGTTCTACGTACTTTTAATAGAAAGATTGGTTCGAGATAGGTATTTCGAGAGGAATAATAATTTGTGCGATAGGTACGAGTGAGGTATTCACGAGTGAATTATGACATGTACAATGCGCAAAAAAACAATGTGGATTTGGTGAAAAACGTAATATTTTTCCAACAAAGTCTCTGTCAACGTTTACTTTACGTTATTACATAAGCGGATTCTACCTCGTCGATTATTCGCTTTATTGGCTGGAACGACACGTTTTACGAGGAACCAAAAATGTATGGATTCTTTTTGCTCAACATTTTTTTTGATGATGATTATTTCAAGCCGCGAATTCGGGGCTTAATCGATGCTACGAGAGGCTGTTCACTTTGAAATTTATTCAACGATTTTTTGGGTAACATCGTGTTTCAAGTGAGGGATTTTCTGTTGAATTATTTACAGTATGTGCAGCAGCTGAAAAGAAGAGTAGAAATTTTGTATTGGAATAATTAAAAATTGAATATTGAAGGTAATTTTTTATATTGGAGGTTCTAAAAAAGGAACCCAGTACTTTTTTTTATTTTTCATGAATATTTGTGGAGTAGTTTCAAATTCAGGATGTGTAGTTGGAAATTCACTTTGAGGGGACATACTGTAAGAATATTCATGATTTCATGGAATTTTTAGTGGAAATTTTCGTGATGTTCGAGAATCAAAAGATGAAATTAATCTTTGAATCAAATGAAATTCATGATTTTGAAGTTAGTTAATTTTTCATTCAAATTAATTATTGTGTCCATAATTACTATATGACTTTTTCCGAATTCTAGGAAACTTAACACTGAAAAAAATTACGAAAAATGTTCAGTAAATAGCCCCTGAAATCGCGGCATCAAATTCACCGCTTCGCAGCTTACGTCTAGACCGTAACAACAAAATACTGCGTATTTACATACAAAAAAAAATATATATATATGTCATGTATATACATAAAATATATTCATTCATTTTCATAATGATCAGTTACGCCTACATATACAATACACGTAAATTCCATATGAATTCATTTTGATACGTTTTCGCTCATCACATTTTTCAACACTCGTCTTTTTTCTGCCACTTTCACGCTGTATTATTATTTTCGTATCTCACTTACACGTTTGATTCTGTGTCATGTAAAACTTGAAAAATTTTGAGAAAACTCATCCACATGATTAATAATCACAATGGAGAGGCTAAAAAAATTAAAAAATTATTAAACATTGTTATACTTGGAATGCCCATAATTTTCATCGACTGAAGTATGAGATTTCAAAAATTTGTAATTTTTTAAATAAGCAAATTTGGAATGCCAATCGTGAAAATAATGCTCCTCAAACTTTCTAATCGTATAAGAATTCTTATTTTTATGAATTTTTATGAATAAATGGGTTCTTGACAATTTGACAACCTGTTTTTCTTTATTTGGCTCCTGGAGATCACCTACAGTCATACGATTAGAATAACAGAGTTTGACAAATGAAGAAGACGAAATTTTGTTATAATTATAAATATAGGTATAGTTTATTAATATATTATATATATAATAATATAATATAATATATTAATATATAATTATCATATAGAAATTATATTTATAAAAACTGCTAGGGAATACTTATTTTTCAATTGCACGATTTTAGAAATAATTTCTTTCTTATTTGTAACTGCAGATGGTAACTTGAAGATTAAATTTCTTTAAATTTTAAAAATAAAAAATTTATAAAGACAAGTTGTGAAAATAATAAATTCGTAGACTTTGAAAAATTAACTATCAATCGTAGAAATTTGACTTTACAAAAAATAAGAATAGTAATAATCTGGGGCAGAATAATTACGAATTAAAATTCTGTGGAAATGAAAATTTTTGGAAAAGAAATTCATTAAAAAATTGTTGAAAATTGATGAATAATGAAAATGAAACTTCTTATATTTCTAAATTCATAGACACGTAAAGAAATGAGTTTTATCTAAATTATGGAAGTCAAAAAAATGTAGGAATATGAAAACAATTAATAATTCAGTTACTTGAAAATCACTAAAATTCAATGCCATGATTTAAATTTGTAAATTCAAAATAACGAAAATAAAAAACTACAGAATCGTGCAAATTTTTGCGAATGGAAAGAAATAAATGAAGTTTTAAGAAGACAAAGAATTTTGCTTTAATTGTTATAATACAACACATGGTCAATTTCCAAATTAGAATTTTTTTCTGAGTTTTTTTTTTATTTTCTCCTATCAACTTATCATAATTTGAAAATTTTAATTTTTAGAATCACATACATAAAGTATGCAAAAAAGAAAAAAATAGATTAGAATAGTGAAAAATTCGTACTTGAAAATTGTTATTTTTAATTCTGAAAAGTAAACTTTTGAACAAATTAAAACCTCAATAACCCGATAAAACACATTTCCAAAATAAAACACTACAAAGCTCTTTGTTTTTGAAAAAGCAAAAATTAAATTCAAAACGTTTAAAAGAGTATGAATTGTGATAATTTTAAAATGAAAATCGCCATAATCAAATTCTCCAATCATGATTTGTAAATAAGAAAAATAAAAAAAAAATCGCAAGCACCAAAAGTTAGAAACATCAGAATTTATACTATTTCAAATAATTGAATGATTTCATTTTGAGAGGAGGATTGTCTAAGATAAAAAACTTTTGAATTATATTGTACCAAAAAAATTTTCAAATATAAATCTTCAGACTCTCCATTTCGAAACTCACAATGAAAATACAATGTTATTTTTAAAAATCAACAACTTTGGAATCGTTGATTTTGTCAAATGAAAATTTTTTGATACATAGTAAAAATTTGCGTTTTTAAAAAACGGACAATTGTTATGTTATTGTAAAAATAACAGGCTTTGTTGAGTTTTTCATTGCATTATCATTCAAGATAATTCTTTACTATCTTTAATAAACCAGATATTGAAACTTAGAAAAATTCTAAAATTTTATACGTACAAAATATAAAATCACACGTTTTGGAACTGAAAAAATTTCGTTTCAAACCCCGAATAGTAAAGTATAAAAAAGTCTCGATAACCTGATGCAACACATTTTTGAAATACGTCAGTGTTCATTTTTTTTTTTTTTTTTTTGAGAGGAAAAAATCAAATTGAAAACATTTAAAATTGATCATTTCAAAAATCCAAAAATAACAATAATCCAGTTGTTAAAAGTCTAAAAATCACTGAAATCAAATTTTGTAATCATAATTTGTTAAAAAAAAGATTCCATAAACAAAAAATACACAATCTGGTGCACCACAATCCACAATTAAAAACTTTAAAACCTTGGAAAAAATACCTGTCTACAACTAAGCGATCTGAAAAATTTTTTCTGTCTATCCTCACTGTAAAAATTGAACCTTATTTTAAGATGCAACAAAATCAATGCACGTTTTAAAATTCATATATCACCTTAAATCCAGTCCATGTTCACAATTAATTTTAAGCAGACAAGTCTTAAATTAAGAAGATTCGACATAATTTGAGTAAATCACTCTTGATTCAAGAGGATATCCTCTTGTTTTAAGTTGTGAATTCAAAGTATTTTTTGAATTTCAAGTCGTCCCTTAATTTTGTTGCATCTTAAAATAAGACTGACTTTTTAGAGTGCTCTGTCCAGTTCCATTATAACTTCAAATCTAAGGAAACAGTTTTACTCCAGAGAAAGCTTCAACTCGGTAATTGTAAAATATCATTCAAGTACTTAATCAATTTCACATAAGCACAATGTACGTCGTTTTAGAGCGAACTCACAATTAGTGGGATGAAAGCGCCGAGTTCGAGTGAGAAGACGAAACGTGTATCGATATCGGGATATCAGCTCGACTCTGAATTAGTTACCATAAATTGCGCATTAGTTTGGCACTCGAAGTGATAAACTTTTGGCAGAGTCAAACGGGCGTGAATCGAATCAGAATTATCCCAGAGCTTTCCAAGACTGCGGTTTACCTTGCAACCATACAATATCAATTCTGCGTTATGTTGGTGGTGCGATCGAAATTGATAATTTTTACGTCGTAATCGAATCGTTCCAGAGAACGATGGAATTTTCATCGACCTATCCTTGTTAGTAAGTCAATGGGAAAGCGTGGAATGGCTCATGACTCACAACGGAAAATGAGGGAAATTGCATTCAATTTGTCGGAAAATTTCATGTGTTTTGCTTCTTGATTCAGTCATTTTTCAAGTATTTTGGTTTTGATAAATGATGAACTTATTAAGGATGTGATTTTTTAATGATAAAAATTCCACGTATGTCGCTTTTTCGAAACTCTTTAAACAGTTTTTTGGGTTTATACTGGGTGCGAGAAAAATTGAGGAAAAATTCCAGGTTTTTGGTGTAGAGAAGAAGGTTAAGTAATTCTATGCATAAATTTTTTGCATTTGAGATTATGTAAATGATTTTTATTCATTTTTGATTATTTTGATAAATGATTTATTTTTGGATTTCAGACAGTGGAAAAAAATTTCAAAAAATCCTAATGAGTTAAACAAACTTTGAAAAAGTTAAGAAAGCTTGAAATGGTGAGAGCGATGTTTTGAAAAATTGACAAAACATGAAAAATTTTGGAGATTCTCAATAATTCTGAAAAGTAGGAGGAAGTTGTCGGACTTTAAAAAATATTGGTTAATTTTGTAGATTGTAACGTTTTTTAAAAATTTTGTTTAAATATAGAAACTGTGTAATATTAATATTCGAAAAAATTTGCAGAATAAATAATTTGCAGCCGTTTGCAGTTCGTAAATCATTTAAAAATTTTTTAAAAATTGTTATACATTAAAAATTTTAAGATCGACAAAATACTAAACATTTTTGAGATTCTCAATAATTCTGAAAAATAGAAGAAATTTGTAAGATTTGAGAAAATGTTGATAAATTTTGTAGATTGCGACGTATTTCAAAGATTTCGTTTAAAAACAGAAACTGTGTAATATTAATATTCGAAAAAATTTTCAGAACAAATAGTTTGAAGCCGTTTGCAGTTCGTGAATAATTTAAAACATTTTGAAAAATTTTAATTCATTAGAAATTTAAAGGTTAAACATCATTTTAGGAAATTAGAAAAATTTGTAGGATTTCAGGGAGTATAATCAAATTTTGAATATTTTGACACATTTTGAATATGTTCTGAAATCACAAAAATATTGTTATATTTTTAAAATTTATCAAGATTCTCGATAATTATGAAAATCATAATAAAATTTTAATACTTTGGATAATTTTGCAAAATCAAATTAATTTGAGAATTTTTACGATGGTTAATAACTGATGAATAAAAAAAAATTCATTTAAGAAATATTAATAACTTTTGTTAATGTAGAAAATTTATAAAATTTAGAGAGACTACGAAAATTAATATTTTCTAACTTTTCAAAAAACTAAAAGTGTTTTATCGTACCGAGATTGTTGAAAATTTGAATCGATTTTGAAAATGTTTATGACTCAGAAAATTCAAGAAGATCAAAAAAATTTTAGTGTCAAGAGTTCTGCAATTCGACAGGAATGAATTTAATTAATTTTATTCGACAGAAATCAATTAATAATTTAAGAAATATCGATATATTTTATAAATCTTGTAAGGATTTTTTAAAAAATTTCTGTTAAACTAGTCAATTTGTATGATATTTTGAAAAAATTTTGATTAAAAAAAATTTTCCATCTTCTGAAATAATTCAATAATCGTGAAAATTTGAATGAATATATGGGAATTCTAAAAATGTAGATTGCCGAATATTTTTTAAATTTCATGAAACAATAAAAGTCGTTTAATATTCTAAAAAATTTAAAATATGAGAAACTCTTTTACCGTATAAAATGGTCCGTAATTTTAAAAATTTGAAGGCAATCTGAAAACATTCATTTTTTTAAAAATTAATAAACATTTTTGTAGATTGTCAATAATTTCAATAAATTTACCTATTATAGATTTTTTATCCATACTGTATATAAAACATTTCATTTTTCAGTCGAAGATTATTGCAACATTTTTTTATCAAACTAAAGCCTCAAAATAGGTAAAAAGAAAAGAAAAACATTTATATAATTTTATAATTTATACAATTTCAATTTTTTCGAAAATATTCCCTACTTAGGCAATCAACAAAAATTTATATCAAAAAATTCCAGATCTAGAAATAAATTTAGAACGAACAGTAAAAAAGTATGTAACCAATTTAAATAATTCCATAATAAAAAGATAAAGCAAATTTTGATTCAGATTTCTCATTAAACCCATTAAAAAAAAATTTATCGACAATCATGAAAGCTTTGAACATAAGTTCGTAGTACACAATTAATTCAAATTTTTCTGAAAAAAATTTTTTTTCCAATCGTTTCATATTACATATCAAAAAATATGCAATAAATAAAGTAAAAACATTTTTCGTTATTAAAGTTCGAATCTTTTACATTACTAATAATCACTATTTCATTTGTGATTTTCCTCATAAAATCTCATTCCCCAACTCCCAAAACCATGAATTTCCCCCAAACTTTTCTCTCACCCCACTTCACTCCTTCTAAATCCATAACTCACGATTCTCAATCTTACTATACGTTTCAAAACCTCCAAAATCTGCAAAACGTAACATTTTTTTATTCGATCAACAGCGTTATAAAATATTGTAGTTCAAGTTAACAAATAATCAGCTTGATCTGTTGAAACAAGTCATCGCTGACCTCGAAGTTGGCGAAAAATGTTGGTTCCGACTTTTGTGGGAACCAGCGGAGACTGCCTAGGAACGTGGCACGAGCGAGTTCTTCAGGTCGAGCGCACGGTTGATCTGATAAGCCTAACCAGCTCAGGTACCATACGTACATACAAACGAAACGAGTAATCTCGTGTATCCAGGCTTCGTCATTCGTATCTTATTAACGATCGATTCTCGAACACAACAATCTAGGAGCTGTGGCTTCTAGAACAAAAAACAATGACACAAGTTACGTTCAAAGCGTCCGAAAAATAAGCGAGCTAAAAAGATAAAAGCTGCACAGCTTTTTTTCACTGCTCATTTTGCTCGTGTTTTACGGAGCTTTTGTTTATTTCATGCGTCATATTTTCTGGGAGAAAAGGGGAATGAGAAAAAGAGTTTTCTTTTTAGTTTTTATTATTATGTTTTACTTCACTTAAAATAATTATCAATACACCCCTAAAAATTTCCTTTACATACGCTCCTGTCGATGTTTTTTTTATTTTATCCCCAAAAAGTAATGTAAATAACGTCAAATAACGGAATTCCATTTTCATTTTGCGCATTGTTTGCAGTCAAAAATTGTCATAATACTCTTCAGAAAAGAAAGTGATTAGTCTCGTTATATTCCACACTTCACGTCTTTATAAAACAAACAAAAAACAATTGTGTCATTAAAATGGCAAAAAAAAACGAGTTCATGTTTTTGGAAAATTAGCATGACAAAATTTTCATCAAAACGTTCCGGAAACAATTGTTTGCTATATCCAGTTATTGAATTTCCCTACGACCAATCACTGTGTTCAGATAACCAATTACTCTGTTTCGTGATATTCAGGAAATATCTCAAATCGGACATTTTTTGGAAACAATATTTTTTCAAAAAAACAACACAAATTTCATGTCCTGCAATTAAATGTTAAATAACTAGTTATTACACTCATCATGAAACTATCTCTAAAATATGATGTGCAATCAGTTTTCGAATTTCCGCTCGTTACAAAATCATGAGAGACCAACATGGGTTCATTAACTGAATATTTCCCCAGATTAATTAAACACTGCCTCATTAAATTTTACCCACGCACACGAAAATAGTGACCATCGAAATACCCTACCAACCGAATTTGTTGATGAATAATTAATTTCAGTACTCGAAAAACAATTCCGTTTTCCCGCGAACCGATGATTGGCGATCACAGGCAAGTTAAATCAACATTGATCTAATTTGTGGTCAATCATTCAGTGGCGTTGAAACTATCAATAATGGGTTCATGTCAGAGTGACATTGAATGTTTTCGTGCAAACGCCATTTTTCAGTCAATTGGTATTGGTGCGATTCATGGACTCTCTTTGCTGAGCGAATCGCTGCAGAGGAATCGATTAAATAATTTATACGCCGGCCATTACATCGCTGGCGAGCATCTATTGAATAGGAAGGCCGAAGAGTAGAAAAGTATCCGGGTTTTGGAGGGTCATTTCACCCCGATGACAAATGATTGACGTTTTTTTTATTCATTCATGTTTGAGATAACAAGATGTATTTATATTAATTATTTATTCTTTTCATATTCCCATTATTCCCAATTATTTAATTTTTTAAAACGTTTTTCCCCTTGAATAAATCCTGTGAAATCCTTCTATCGCAAAATTAAATGGAATAATCACCCAGCTAATCGACAAAATAGATGACATTGCATCAAAGTTTCGTTCATACAAAGCTCTCTTTCGCGAACAGTGCTGCCACAATTTAATGTTGAACATAGATAGATAAAACTGAAATCGTGGAACGAGTGATTCCCTCTTCATACTTCAATCATTTCGACCACATGAAACGTCAATTACCTGGACGTTCAATAATGACAGACGCATCAAACAATTTTAGGATGCGAAACATTGAATCCCAATAAATGATCATACTGAAATACCAGCTATGATTTTGATCAAAATGTATGGCAAGTAATGAGACGCAAATTATTGCATGTCTGTATCAATTTCTCTCAAATACTGCTATTATGAATACAAAAAATACTCGGGTAATGAGACAGTGGTAAATTTGGGGTATGTTTTGAATTTCATCATTTTTGTGAAAATATGAATGTTGTATGTTTTGAAATAGTATAAATCACGGTGTAAAATATAGGTTTTTAAATTATTCGATAATAGTGCCTAGTGTGGAAAATGGGAAATAATAACAAAGTGGAGTATTTTGCAGTAACGACAGATAATTTAGAAAAAATACAGTAAAATGAGTTTTTTTTATAACTTTCGCGTAAAAAAATTGTTTACGTTTGAAATACAAGATTTTAGTAAAGAAAAAATACTTAATAATATTTTAAAATGTCAAAGCGTAGGCAGAGAAATTTTTTGGGGGGTCAAACCGTAAGCGAAATTTGAGCAATAGTAATTGTTATTTCATAAGAAAATTATTAAAGATGTAATTATGAATTAAAAGTGATACAAATCATACTAATGATTTGTTTAAACAGTAATGATTATAATAAAAATAAAGTTATCATTTTAAGTAAAAATATCAAATGTTGAAAGCTATAGTGAGGATTATCAAAAATGTATTTACTGAAAATCTAACGACATTTAGAATTCTTCATTTGTGTGACCTAAAAAATATAAATAAGTCATTGCTTGGAAAGATTCTTTTTAATTTCAATTAGAGTTACGAATATTTTATTAAAATGACTTGGAAAAAAATTTAGAAAATTGTAAAACCCCGGCGAATAAGAAAGGAAAATAATTGTTCACACAAAAACTTAAAATCTGAAAATTTTGAATACTGTAATATTGAATTCTCAAAACTGACATATGTATAGTCAATCAAAATGATTCAAAATTTTTTACTAAAATGACTTGAAAAAAAAAATTCGGAAATTCGTTAAAACCCAGTGAAAAAGAAAAGAAAATAATTTTTTTTTACAAAACGTAAAATCTGAAAATTTTGAATGCTGGAATATTGAATTCTTAAAACTGACATAATGTAGTCAATCAAAATGATTGAAAACTTTTTACTAAAATGACTTCAATAAAAATTTAGAAAATCGTTGAAACCCAATGAATAAGAAAGAAAAATAGTTGTTTATTCACAAACTTAAAATTTGAAAATTTTAAATCTTAGAACATTGAATTCTTAAAACCTACATATAGTCAATCAAAACAATTGAAAATTTTTTACAAAAATGACTTGAGAAAAAATTTAGAAATTCGTTATAACTCAGTGAAAAAGAAAATAAAATAATTGTTCACACAAAAACTTAAAGTCTGAAAATTTTGAACTCTGAAATATTGAATTCTTCAAACCTACATATAGTCAGTCAACATAGATGTGAATTTTTTCAAAAAAGACATATAAACAATTTATAAAGTTGTTAACACCCAGTTAATAAAAAAGAAAAATTATTGTTCACACAAAAACTCTAAATCCGAAAATTATGCATCCTGGAACATTGAATTCTTAAGACCTACTTATAATCAATCAAAATAATTAACAATTTTTTACAATAATGACTTGAAAAAAAATTTAGAAATTCGTTAAAACTCAGTGAAAAAGAAAATAAAATAATTGTTTACACAAAAACTTAAAATCTGAAAATTTTAAATTCTAGAACATTGAATTAGTACAATCTATATATTATAGTCAATCAAAAGAATTGAAAATTTTTTACTAAAATTATATAAAAAAAAATTTAGAAAATTGTTAAAACCCAGTGAATAAGATAGACAAATAATTGTTTACATAAAAAACTTTAAATCCGAAAATTTTTAATCCTGGAACATTGAATTCTTAAAAACTACTTATAATCAATCAAAATAATTAAAAATTTTTCACTAGAATGACTTGAAAAAAAATTGAAAAATTCGTTAAAACTCAGTGAAAAAGAAAATAAAATAATTGTTCATACAGAATTTTTGAGTCTGAAAATTTTGAATCCTGGAACGCATGGAGTTCTTAAAACCTACAAACGGACAATCAAAATAATTCAAAATTTTTAACTAAAATGAAGAAAAAAAAATTTATAAAATTGTTAAAACTCAGTGTTTAAGAAAGAAAAATAATTGTTTACACAAAAACTTTGAATCTGAAAATTTTTAATCCTAGAACATTGAATTCTTGAAACTCACAAAAAGTCAATCAAAATAATTGTAAATTTTTTACTAAAATATACTTGAAAAAAAAATTCAAAAAATTGTTAAAACCCAGTGAAAAAGAAAGAAAAATAATTGTTCACAAAAAAAACTTTAATCTAAAAATTTTGAATTCTGGAACATTAAATTCGTAAGATCTACATATAGTCAATCAAAATAATTGAAAATGTTTTACTAAAATGGCAAAAAAAAAAAATTTAGAATATTGTTAAAACCCAGTAAATAAGAAAGAAAAATAATCGTTCACACAAAAAATTTAAAATAAAATCTGAAAATTTTAAATCCTGCTACATTGAATTCTTAAAACCTACATATATTCAAACAAAATAACTGAAAATTTTTCAAATTGTAGTTAAATTGCAAAAACACTAAAATTAATAGAAATAATGAAAGTACTGTTTTCTGCGAAATCGAAACAAATACTGAAGTTCAATACAACTTTGAATTTTAGAGCATCCAATTTTTCACAAATTTGTACAGCAAATCATAAAAATACTATAATTTTATAATCATACCAAAAAACTGTTCCAATTAATCCTATTTCATCCATCAACGGAATAATGAATCACAGTCTACCTAATAAACGCGAATATTAATTTTCATGAAACAATTGTTTATTCCCTGGAAAAAAAACATGCAATTCTCGAGTAATCCTATCTTTCTGTTGATATATCAGTAATCAACGCTCTGTCATTTTTATGTGAAAGAAACAAAGAATAAAACGCGTTTTTCGTTGCTCTGCTGAGTAAGCAATGCTACGTTTTATTTCCGGGCCAGGAGATTAAATAATATCGATATCCGATGGCGCAGCGAGTGCGAAACTCGTATTTTCGCGCAGCGCGATATTTAAATATCTATTATTCTGTGGCCTTCCAGCGTACTTCCGCGCCTTTTTTCAGCCGTTGCCGGAAAATTTATTTTCATTTCATGACGCTGCTACCCCTACGTAATAAACGGCGTAATGTCCCGAATGCATTTTTCTGATTTTTACCTTGGGCAACAATAAAAGGTAAAAATGACACTGATTCGGAAAATCGGTTACATTTTTCTAAAAAAATTATACAGCACATTTACATTTAATATCAATCGGTTTTTTATGCTTTTGGAATCTTGAAACATTATTTTTTTTTAATTTTTATTATAAATAGAAAAATAAAATTTATTTTTAGAAAACCCTAACTAAAAATTAATTCCCCAGAATCTTCCCTTTCTTATACCCCGGAAACCTCACCCACAAATTTTCCCCAGAGTAAAAAAAAAGACTTGCACATTCGTTTCGCTCTTTCCATTAATACCATTATTAGCTCATCTCATTTAACCGTTTCACAGGGACGTTTTTTCCCCCGCGCAAAGTGAATACTTAATGGCGTGTCAGCGAAAACGTTCATATATCATTCATTCGTTACCATTTTGCCGCAATATAAAAACATGAGACGGGTCGTCGTCGCAGTTGTAACAGCCGGTGTGTCATCAGACCGTTTCAACTTGTATCTACATATGTATGGATCGAGTAAAACCGCATAAAACCGTGGGAAATTCCAATGCGCCGAGTTGGCGATGCGATAATAATTATTTAAAGGTCGCCACTCCCGCAAGAAAGTACCGACGTCGCGACGTCGGTTTTTGCTTGATTGAAGACGGGCATTTTCCCTTGTCGTCGGTGTTTTTCTTGCGCGACGGCCGACGCTCCAAGTTGCGACGCTGATTACGTCGAACGAGCATTAGGAGCGAGGAAACTTTTATGGGAAACTTTGGCTGGAAAACTCTGTTGACAGGGAATTAGCCCTGATTCGCATTTCTTCTATTATTTAGTTCTCATTATCATTGGCTTTGCAGAGCGTTCAGGTGATGGAATTTGGGATGGTGGATTTACTAAATTAATTATTGCTGTAACCAAACCATTTACCTCCGAGAATTTTAAATAAACAGAATTTTATTATTTAAAATTTTTAGTTGTTTGAAAATAAATTATTTTTTGATAATTAATGATTTTTTTTTTTGATAATTTTGATTATTGAATATATGTGACGCGCCACGAAGAAAGGGACCTAAGAGGCATCTGACATAAGGGCTATTATCTGCTTATTTTCAATAAGAAAATGACTGCAACATAAAATGCCTCTTAGGTTCTTTTCTTCGAAGCGCGTCACATATATTATTTATATGTAATATAATAATATTATATGTTCAATATTTCTATAATATAATTAAACAATTTTGATAATTTTTGATTTTTTTTTAAATAAATGATTTTTTTGCAAACCTGAAAACAAACACGAAGGACGTGCATTTCCGACCGGCGATTTGGTTTCGATCATTTCGAAGTGAGCGTCACGTATTATTGCGTGTTTTTGGTGCTTATTACCTAGGGGAAGGTATTATTACCGACAGTAAACCCGGGATACAAAACTCAACGGCGGCCATTTGAAACTATAATTCAAAATGGCCGCCGTTGCGCCGTGTCGGAAATGCACCCCCTTCGCGTTGATTTTTAGGTGCGAGAAGCACCTTTTTGTACGTATTTTGCAAAATGATTTTTTGTTAATCATTCAAGTTAATGATTTTTTTTTGTTTTAACAACATTCATGATTGCTGTAACCAAACCATTTCCCTCCATGCATTCTAAATGAACAGTGTTTTTTATTTTAAAATTGTTGTGGTTTAATAATAAATGATTTTTTTTGATAATTTTGATTTATTTTGATAATTTTGATAATTAAATATATATATATATATAGTACAACAATATTATGTGTATAATATTTCTATGATATAATTAAATAATTTCGATATTTTTTAATTTTTGAATAATTATTGAATTCTTTTTTTATTTAAATTATTGATTTTTTTGTTCTAGCAAAATTAATGATTGCTGTAACCAAACCACTTCTTCCATGTATTCTGAATGAACAGTATATTTAATTTTAAAATTTTTTGTTGTTTAATGATTCATTACTTTTTTGATAATATATGATTTTTTTATAATTTTGATATATAAATAATATAATAATACTATATGTACAATATTTCTATAATATAATAAAATAATTTTGATAATTTTTGATTTTTGAGTAATTAATTATATTTTTTAAATCCTTTAACTTAATGATTTTTTTGTTCTAACAAAATTAATGATTGCTGTAACCAAACCATTTTCCTTCGTGTATTCTAAATAAACAGTATTTTTTTATTTTAAAATTTTTTGTTGATTAATAATTAATGATTTTTCGATACTTAATGATTTTTTTTATAATTTTGATATATTTTAATAATTTTGATAATTTAATATATATTATTTATATATAATGTCATGATATTATACATATGTCTAATATTTCTATAATATAATTGAATAATTTCGAAAATTTCTGATTTTCGAATATTAATGATTTTTTTTAAAATTATTCAAATTAATGAATTTTTTCGTTTTGACAAAATTAATGATTGCAGTAACCAAAACATTTCCCTCCATGTAATTTAAATAAACAGTATTTTTTTATTTGAAAATTTTTCGTTGATTAATAATTATTGATTTTTCGATAAATCACGATTTTTCGATGACTTTGATTTATTATGATAATTTTGATAAATAAATATATATTATTTATACATCATATGATGATATTATATGTATAATATTTCTCTAATCTAATTAAATGATTTTGATCATTTTTGATTTTTCAATAAATTGCTATTTTTTTTTTAAATAAAGTAATGATTTTTTGTTTTAACAAAATTAATGATTACTGTGACCAAACCATTTCACTCCGTGTATTCTGAATGAACATTTTGATCTTATTTAAAAAAATTTTTTTTGTAATCAAAATTATGAAAAAACAGTAGCTCCCTTACAATCATAAACCTAAATTTTGCGAAATTATTTTGAATTTACAATGAATGGAGAAAAAAACAACGAAATTCTGAAACCAATGGTTATTTGTGTACTTTTGAACTCGAACTTACAGTAGTTGATTTCTTAATTTATTTTTACATCGTTTCATACTCTGCTCATTGAAGATATTTTATTGACATATTATATGGTGTATCATTCATTGCACAATCAGACAAATCGTGTATCATCCAGAAAATCAAAGAATAACGAAGGTTTATGAATAATTAACATGATTAATTGAGCATTGAAATTATATTTCATTGCTTTTTTTACAATTGCTTACTCACCATAATTTTGTTAAACCATTAACCTCAGACTTTATGGTTTTTTTTCATAATTTTAAATGATTTTTCAGAAAATAATAAAAATAAATAATCAAGTCCATGTGAAACAAGGAACAAATGTTTTTTATTTATTGTAAAATGAGTTGAAAGTATAGAACTCACCGATTATTGAAACTAAATTTTTTTTTTACATTATTCTATATTTGCAAAATTAATATAAGTATAAATTTTGCAAAATTATTTTTGTTCAATTCATATCCAAATCCAATATATATTTTTCAACGTAGAAATTTTTTTTTTTATTTAAATGTACTTTTTTATTATTGATTCTCTAAAATATTTACATTAGAATGAGTGACGCTATTCACACAGAAAAAATATCTAGAAATTACTACAAAAAAAAATTTTTACTGAAAAATAAGTCTACAAAATTGCACATTTTGCAAGAATTTTTTGCTTTCTCCTAACATTATATAATATTTAGCATTTATTTGCGTTTTATTGCAAATGATTGATACATTTTTCAGTCATTCATGTGTAGAACAATAAGATGTATCAATCATTTATACAAGATGTATCATTCATTGCACAATCAGAGTCAAATCGTGTAAAAACCAGAGAATCAAAAAATAATATCTATAAACTTGTGAGTGTGCCATGAATGAGCATTTTTTGAGCTAACAAATGCGTTGCTCTGTTTGATGTATAAAAGCACAATCAATGCATCATCAAAGCAGCATCATATGTTGTGAACATCGATGCACTTTTTACATCACTCAAACACTGCATATTCATTCTGCTAGATTTATACAATTGAGCTAATATTTTTTTGCAGAAAAGAGTTGATGTACCAATGATTGTGCAATCATTGAGATGTGGAAAGTAAGTCAATTCCTCAATACTGTTTGCATATTTTGATATAATAAACCTGAATTTTGATGTTACAATGAATGTGCAATGATGCTACAATATTTGCAACATTAGAGTGAACACGAGAATGTGAAATTTCGCTGACGAATCTTTGATGAATCATAGTGCAATTACTGTGCAAAAATTTCAGGGTTATTTTCATCCCTAGAATACAAATAATAGATATTTATGCTACAAGGGAGAAAAAGGATGATTCCAACGAGTGCAAATTTTGGGCACGAGCGAAGCGAGTGCGCGATTGCACTCGTTGGAATCATCCTTTTTGTCTCGTGTAGCATACAATATTTTTTCCCATGCATATGTAAAAGTGGCTACTTCATTTTTATGGAACGCAGG
>JAPYZL010064337.1:0-10447 GCA_030522825.1 Platygaster orseoliae | reverse complement strand
TCAATTCGCTTTATTTTGGGCGAAAGTATGGCTCAAAGTCGAGTGAATTTTCACATGTTATAGCATATGTTTCTATTTCTCCCGCCCGCCCTTAAAATGGAAAAACAAATTTCAATAATTGGAATGACCAAATACTGGTTGACTGGATAATTTTGACTTGGCTATTCTTTTGGAACATTTTGTTTGTACAAGATTAATGTGCTTTTCCCTGGTGTTAAGTTCGCTGAGCAACAAATTTCCATCACTTTGTAAATTAAATTTGTTATAACAATGTATTTGAACACATTATTGCAATATTCTGTTTCTATGAAAAATATATGCTTTTTATGGTTTCTTGAGTTGTTGCAGAGGTAAATGACACTGATTTTGTGAAATTTATTTATTTAAACAATTCATTTTGATAAAATATTGCAAAGGTTTCTTTTTGCAAGATTTATGTCGTTTTTATAGTTTTTTTGATTGCCGAGTAAGAATTAGAGATCATTTTTGTAAAATTCGTTTATTTAAACAATTTATTTTAACAAATTATTACAAAATTTTTTTTCTACAATATGTATATCCTTTTCATGGCTTTTTAGGTTGCCGAGTAAGGATTTGACATTGTTTTTGCAAAGTTTGCTCGTTTAAATAATTTATTTAAACAAATTATTCCAAAAACTTTTCTTCTATTATATGTATATCAACAACAGAATGTTAAAAAAACAATGACAAATCTTTACTCAGCAACTTGAAAAACCATAAAAAGTATATACATATTGTAGAAGAAAAATTTTGCAGTAATTTGTTTATAAAAATTGTAAAAATAAACTAATTTTTCAAAAACAATATCCTTACTTGGCAGCAACCTAAAAAGACATGAAAAGAATATACAAATTGTAGAAGAAAAATTTTGCAATAATTTGTTTAAATTAATAGTTTATATAAAAAAATTTTACAAAAACAATATCAAATCCTTACTCGGCAACTAAAAAAGCCATGAAAAGGATATACATATTGTAGAAAAAAATTTTCTCCGAATTTTACAAAAACGATATAAAATTCTTACTCGGCAACCTAAAAAACCATGAAAATGACATATATCTTGCGAAAAGAAATTTTTGCAATATTTTGTTGAAATAAATTGAAATAAATTTAAACAAAAGAAATTAATTGTAGTATAATAGTCAATATTATTGATGCAAAACATGCAAAAGACGGCTTTAGAAACCATGTAAGCCATATGCGTTTTACAAAAATATATTTTCGCAACAGTAAGTTGAATTTAATTATTTAAACAAATGAATTTTATTTATTACAATATGGAAAATATGCCAGTGATGACTCCGGACACGAATCTGAAGGACAATTATCATTTAATTCTTTCAAGGAAAAGTTTATTGAAAAAAAATTTCGACGACACCTATATAATAATTATTTAAATAATTATTTCATGAGTAATAACTCTAAAAATTATCATAAACAGTAAATTATCTGGGCAGAAGGGTAGACACTTAAAAATGTTTACGTCAATGATATTTTTTGAGGGAATGAATCAATTTTTCATAATTAAGTTTACAGCTTTCATATTTTTAAATAAAAAATTATTGTGAAGATTATTTATTGTAGTATACAATTATTTTTTCGAAATCCACTACATTATTATCATTTTTCAATGCTGGTACAAGAAAAATTATTTGTTTATTTTTAATATGTTCAATTTTTGTCTTTCTTGTTTTATATTAGAAAAGTAATATTTATTCTTCTGTTAAAAATTACAAAAATATGAGTCTAAAGACAATATCTGAAAAATATAAATAATATGTGATTAAAATCATGTGTAACATATTGTTTTCAAGCTTTCATTGTGTTTCTTGAGTGACGGAAACTTTACACCAAGTTATGACGAAACTGTGGTTTTTGAGATACGATAGAATGTTTCACCTCTGTCAAAGATACGGTGAAATGCTCGGGAAACCCGAGAGATACGATACTCTTCTAGGGACGCATCGACTTATGCAACAAAAGTGAAAAAATTAAAAATTGATCACTCACTTATTTTTCTGCTTGAGATCCATGTTCAACTCGTCTTTGCTCAAATGCTCTTCGTACCAAGATTTCGCGTACGACGGATATTGGACTCGCCATCCAGGCAAAGGAATCACCACATCCGACAATTTGTAATTCTCCAAATCCTCTTCTTTCAAAATTTTGATCTCCGGCAAGCTCCTCTCCTCTTTTTCTTCTTTTTTGTCATCCAATGATTCCTTAGTTCCAGTTTTTTCATCATTCGCTTCAACCTCAGATTTTTCCTCTTTCGACTCGATCTCGGTTTTCACGTTTGCCTCAGTTTCCATACTTTCTGCACCCTCGATTTTTTCATCTTTCGCGCTTTCTACGTCGCCATTTTCGCTTTTCTTTTTTTCCTCGTTCTCAGATTTTTCCTCTTTCGACTCGATCTCAGTTTTCACATTTTCCTCAATTTTCATACTTTCTGCATCCTCTGGTTCAACCTCGACTTTTCCATCGCTTGCATTTTTCGAATCGCCATTTTCGCCTTTCTTTTTTTCTTCATTCTCATCATCCTCGACATCGGACTCTTTATCGTCATTATTCTGAGGGTTGCTGAAGACGAAATCGCCAACGACTGGTTTGAGACCGAATTCTTTGATTCGACGAGACGCGACTTGGTTCCACACGAAACTTTGGTAAGAGTGAATGTACAAGAGCGTGGTAGTTCTTGGAATGTGGTCAAAAGCTCCTTGAGGATTGCTCGTCCCGCACTCGACGATTCCGTGCAAAAGCTTCGCCTCGATTTTGTCGCTGCGCTTGATTTTCTTCAATGCTGCCGCGGCGTCTTTTGTTTCCTGGAAAATTTTTCGGGCCTCCGCCAAATTTTCGTCGTGTTCTCCATCGCGTGGTTTCAGGATCAAGTCTATAGCTTCTTCCCATTTACCTGCGAGAAATGAACGCATTTTTTCAAATAACACAGTAGTAAATGAATGAAAATTAGTAATAAATGATAATTATAATCATAATAATATGCAGAGCTAGATTTATACAATTTACAGAAATCACAAAATGGGAAAAATGTACACTACCGTGCAAAAGTATAAGGACATGATTAAAAATATATTTTTTTGGTTTGTGATTGTTTTTTTTTATTATTTAAGCAGCATTTTATGATACACACGAAAAAGGCACGAAATTACAAAAGATCACAAAATCCCACAGTCACAAAAAATCCAAAAATCATGAAATTCTACAAAATTCTAAAGTCACAAAATTGCGAAAAATTATAAGATCACAAAAAGTCACAAAAACTGAAAGTCATAAAAATTCACAAAAATTGTAGTCATAAAATTGGAACATTACAAAACTTCACAAAATCTCACAAAATTACAAAAAGTTCTAATCTTCCCCTATATTTTTAGTTTTGTTATTTTAGTTATTTTTCTGACCTGCATATTTAAGATTCTAAAAATAATATTATATTATAAGACTCACAAATGAATTTAATTTCAAACTTAAAAAAAAGCATAAAAGTCGATAAAATTTTATGAACTTAGCAGAATAGATATTTCTATACAAAAAAAAACAATCTTCGAAAACGAAATTTACAATTAATATTAAAAGAGAAATTGATGACATTTAATTTGTAAATTCAGACAAATACAATCTTATCGAAAATTTTAATGAGATGTTGGTACAAAACTGAGATGCACAATATAAACATTCTTTCTTTGTTATTACCTATTTGAAACTTAGATTCTTTTTATTGAGTTAGACAATGTTTGCCATTAAGACAATAATAATGAAAATATTTTATGATATAGTGTTCATAAATAATAACAAATTACAAATTTAATAAACTATTTATGAAATTTTCTCTCATTAGAACGATAAATTGTAATTATTTTTTAATTATAAATCTGTAAATATTCAAAAACGCGTAGCTAAGTGCCCGGGGATATTGTGTAAAAACTAAATAATAGACTATTTTGTTATCATTGTATGTACGTTCATCACATGCAAACTTTGTATGAAAATATTTAAAAATACAGATAATATATTCGCGTATTCATTAAAATATATTAAAACAATGAATTCAATAAATATCAGTCAATATAAATAAACTTTTCATGAAAATAAATTATTTATTTTACGGCACAAAAATGATGCTACTTGAAAATAAAAATGTTTGGTTTCTTTATAATTCCATCATTTTCACTAATAATAATCAACTAATTTATTGCAGATATATGTAAATCATGGCAAAAAAAGTATATTTTATAGTTTATATACAAGACTCACAGAATTCTGTTAAACACAAAAAACAATTGCAAGCTCAAAAATAGATTTTTTGATGATGTCCATAAATTTTTGCACGGTAGTGTAGATAAATGATAAATATGTCAAAATTTAAAGAATTCGGAACTTCAGATGTTTTGTAAAACTTGGTAATTTCATAATTTGAATTATTTGGAACATTTTTGTAGATTTTGTAATACCATCATAATTTCATTTTTTTTTTTTTTTTTCACTTAACAGGAACTCTGTGAATTATTATAATTTTGAAATTTTCTATAAGACTGACATTCTGAAAATTCACTAAATTTTAAGATATTCAAATATTCAAGCAAATTCCGAAATTGTAATAAATGTGATGGATAAGGGAAATTTGAAAAGTTTTCAGACATTTAAAAATTTCATAGATTACAAGAATTTTAATATTGTAAAAATTTATTCGTTTTTAATTTCCTTTCTGCAAGATTATGTAATTTTCATGGTTTTTTTGCTTGTTGAGTGAAGATTTTGCATTGTTTTTATGAAATTATTTTGTTTAAACAATTTATTCAAACAAATTGTTTAACAATTTTATTTTTACAAGATAAATGTCCATTTCATCGTTATTTAGGTTGCTGTGTTAGAATTTGAAATTGTTTTTGTAAAATTCCTTTGTTTAAAAAATCTCTTTTAACAAATTTTTGCACAATTTTGTTTCTATAACATACATGTCCTTTTCACAGTTTTTTGAGTTGCTGAGTAAGGATTTAACATTGCTTTTATGGAATTATTTTGTTTGAGCAATTTATTTGAACAAATTTTTTAACAATTTTATTTTTACAACATATACATCCGTTTCATGGATTTTTGGGTTGCTGAGTTGGAATTTGACATTGTTTTTGTAAAATTCTTTTGTTTAAACAATTTATTTCAACAAATTTTTGCACAATTTTTTTTTTACAACATTCATGTCCTTTTCATCGTTTTTTGGGTTGCTGAGTTGAGATTTGACTTTGTTTTTGTAAAAATCTTTTGTTTGAATAATTTACTTAAACAAATTTATTAACGATTTTGTTTTTACAACATATATGTCCATTTCATAGTTTTTTGGGTTGCTGATTCAATCATTTCTAAAATTCACTACTTATTTTAAAACAAAAACTACTAGTGGATGCTGAAGAAGTCTTATAGAAAAAAAAACCAAAAAATTAAAATTTTTCTGTTTCGATGATTCTAATCCAGAAAATTTACCTCTCAAATTACAAGTTTCAATAAATTTCCACAAAAAATAACTTTACACATTTGACTTTCATTCTTTGGTATATGTAATATACAACCATATTTGTTTTTTTTATTCTTTACAAAAATATATTTTCATATAAAATTTTGAGCTATATTCTACGATGTAGAATGGAATAAAATAAAAATATAATTTCGCTTATTTTTAGATACAATTTACAATATTCCAGCTTTCTATCAAAATTATTAAAATTTATTTCAAACATGACGTTTTCATAACAATTTTTAAATACTGTTCTACTGATTGAAAATGCATAATTATTTTAATAATAAAAAAAGCATAAAAATACAAATTATCTTTTTGTGAGTATAGTCAATCAAAAATAATTACCCTGAAGCAAAGCCTTTCCAATCGAATGAGTTGGAATCGAAGCAATCGACCCAAATCTCTGAAGACCATAATAATTGATGAATCCATTATCTCTCAAAGATTCCATGGACGAATTCATGAGTTCGTCTGTCGCAGAAATGTTTCTCAAAACAATCGTGAACTTATTTCCATCAAGCATGCCCAATTTCAGAGGCGATTTGGTAAACTAGAAAAAAAATCAAATATAATCCAGCAATGAAAAAAAAATCAACACTTTTAGACTTTCTGTGTCATAATATAATTTTTCACCTTGAAATTCCCCGTGAAAATATCCCGAATAGCTTTGCTAGCACGTTCAATGTCATGAGGTTTACCACGTTTCAAACTGACCCATTGGGTAGTTCTCGCTCGTTTATCTTTAGTGCCAGCATAACCAAACATGTTCGGTTTAATTTTTAATCTTTGTCCCAACAAATTCAAAGCTTCCATAGTGTCGCAATTGACTTTGTGAAGTACAAAATGACAGTATTCTCCACCTATTTCGGCCCAGTTAATTCTTTCGTCTCGGCGGCCACCTAAAAAAAAAAAAAATTTCAACAAATAAAAACGAAATGAAAAAAGAAAATATAATCTTCTATTTTCTCACCCTTCTGCTTTGTGACAACCAACATTTTTTTAGAACCAACGTCTTTTGTGGAACTTATAACGTTGGGAATGGTTTTTGAAATTTGATGAATTGTCACACGAAGAGTTTTGTCTAACTCAGTAACATCGATTTCCATTTTCTGCAGGTTATTTTTCTCATCCATGAAATTCTCAAGTTGTTTTTGAACTTCCTCGGGAAGAGTTGCTTTCATCTCTTCGATATTAATTGATTTCACTGCAGTGGAAGGTAAATCGAAGCTCGTCAATTGTGTGACTTGATGATCTCGAGTTATTTCATGAACATGGAAATCGGAATATTTGTCCTTGATGATTCCAGTGAATCCATCAAGATTGCTGACGAATTCAGTAATTCCTACGTCCACCTCGCTCAGTCTATTGCCGAAATCAAAACCTTTCTTTTGGTACTTGGGTTTGTCTTTGTTGCGATGGTTGGAATGCATTTTGGGATTTCTGTCTCTGCGATCCCAGGGTTTACCTTTTATGAAATAAAAAAAATAAATTTTTTTAAGTGTCCAGCACAGTGCTTGTAATGACATTTTATTTATTATGAATGATTTGAATAATATACAAGTTTTTGGGATTTCAATGAATTTTTTACTTGTATTTGGGAATGATCTTATAAAAACTGATTTTCAGATACTTTCATATTGTGTATGTTCTTAAAAATGTAGATGTTCTCGAACCAAATTGTTTCATCATTTTATGTTTCATTTTTCGACAATTAATTGTTTAAAAATTATGAGTCATTTGTAAAAATCTAATACTCAAAAATTTTGTATCTGCAATTGTTTAACTTGCAAAAATTTGGAATAGAAAATTCGCTATTCAGCAGAAAGTGAAAATATGAAATTCTTAAAATCGAAAATATTATGTCTCATAATAGACATAATATGAAGTTTGAAACGTTTAAAAATAAACTAAAAAATATAAAAAGTTGTTTCATCATTCCTATTCATTGAGTTAAAACATAATTATTTATAATTAACAAAATATTATATAACATTTCTCATTATTTTTAATCTTAATCATGGGTGTAAATGGAAAATCAATTTTTTTTTTTCGTTTTTGTTTATTCCATCAACGTTTGGAACTTAAGGCTTATAAAATATTAAATTTTATCATGCGAAGAAAAACGAATAATTCTTAATGTTAGCTCTCGAAAGAAAAAATTTTGTTTCATTGATATATACAAAATTTTAAATATAAATATACAAAAAAATATATATATACAATACATTAATTCTAAATATAGATATACATAATTTCTAGATATAAATATGAATAATAAATATACATTTCTTTTAATATAAATTACAATATCATGTAATTTATATTAATTTTCAATTTATTATTTTTATTTTTTATTTATTATTTGATTTTTTTCTATTTTCTATTTATTTTTAATATAAATATTTATGTATTTTTAATTAGTATTATTTTATATATTAATTTTTTTTATATTTACACTTATAATTTCTTTGAAATATAAATAAAAATATAATTTACAATATGAATTAGAATTTTAAATATGAAATTCTAAATATACATATATCTAATTTATTAATTTACATTGTATATTTGAAATATAAATATACAACATTTTTTTTAAATAAATATACAAAATTATATAACTGACATAGTTTTGGATTTTTAACATTTTCAAACTTTTAGCAATTTAACTGAGGATAACATCAAAATGCCGATTTTGAGGTTAGGGTAAGGTAAGGTTAGGTCAAACAAAAACTATTCGCAAACTAAGAAAAAAAAGAAAAGAAAATATATTTTACCTCTGAATGATAAACAATTATTTCCTGGATATTGTTGTTGGAAATTTGATTTCTATTATGACGAAAATTTTTGTGAAAATAAGATTGAAAAATGAGCAATGAACAACAAAAATTTCACCTTTTTTATGGTAGTTCCCACGTTTTTCATCGGAAAAATTTCTGGAAGGAAACTTACGCTTCCTATCAGGCTCTCCGTCTTCTTTTTTCTCCTCCTTTATTTCTACTTTTACAACGACTGGCTCCATACTTGCGTTTGATGATGGTATTATTCTGTATTATTCAATGCAATTAGGTTATTATTTCGCTTGTTATTCGGCTTTCGAAAAATAATATTGAAAACTCATTGAAACTCATGAAAACTGTTGAAAACAATTGAAGACAATCGATCCAATCGATCATAATAATAGTAAACGGCAATTGTGATTGTGGTTATTGTGATACACAAGTACACAAATTGTGATTTGTGATCTTTAATAATCTAGAGTCTATTCTTGTGATTGATCACACATTTTTGGGGTAAAGCATAGACCTTATAGGGTGCGTTCCAAAAGTCGACAAAGTTCAACTCGCGCAGGTTTTTTCGGTATAAAATTCATGCGCGAGTTGAACTTTGTCGAGTTTTGGAACGCACCCATAGTACATGGACTGGCTATTCACGAAATGTGATGGCCAAACACTGGAGATTGGACTCAGTCTTCGTTTTAATATTATACTATTACTATACTGTAGAACACTATAACTATATATACAATACCATGCTATATATACTACGTATATATATATATACTATCAATGCGATGAAGACCGAGTCCAACCTCCAATGTTTGGCCAACCACTTTTGCTGGGACAGATAGGAGAATAGCCAGTCCATGTACTATAAGGTCTATGAGGTAAGGTCATTCTGTCCCAGAGAATATTTTGTCCCAAGTTTTTAAAGTATTACAAAATCAAATATAGCGGCCGCGGGAAATTCCTTAGACCATATAGTAAAAGGGAATTCAAATTTCCATTGAAATTTGAATTTTCCGCGGCCGCCATATTGGATTTTGTGATACTTTAAAAACTTGGGACAAAATATTCTAGGACAGAAATTCTGTCCCAGAATGTCACAAAATTGACAGAATGACCTTATGGGCTGAACACAATAGAAGAGGCAAGGGCACGGGTACGGAGGTCCGTCAAGCTGGCTGTACACCAATGGAAATTCATCATTATTTTTATATCAAGTTTATGGGCTAATTATGAGCTATTTTTGGGCAGCAATTAAAATTTTAGGGCAATTATAGTTTTTCCGTAAATCAATTTCTTTTGTGCACAGCCAGCTTGACGTCAAGCTGGCTGTACACTAGCTGAAATCGGCGAAAAAATTATTTGATCAATAATCCAATAACTTCAGATTTATGGGCTATTTATGGGCTCCAAGAAAAATATATGAAATGTTAAAAACACTATTTAATGTCAAAAATGAATTTTTACTTTTGGACGCCTCAGGGCTTGCGCGCGCAAGGTACTTGCTAGACGCAGCCAGACGTAACGTCACGTGTGGGCTTTTGACTGCTTACGGGCCTTACGGCTGCTTACGGAGGCAGCGAAAAAGTCCCCGAACTTGAGTTTTTTTTTTCTATAGCTTTCCTAAACTGGTCCTCGCGGTAACAGCAGATCACAGCAGATGACAATGTCAATGCCAAAATCAGCTGATTCAATCTGATCATTGGCAAAAAAAATGCAATTATGGTGAAAAATTGGGCATTCCGTGATTGAAAATGGATTGAAATGGAAAAATAAATTAAAACAAGCGTTTCCGGTGAATGACACCGTTGCTTCACAATGGAGAGATAAATGCGACAATTCGTGTTTGCAAGGTATAAAAAAGTTGTTTTGTTAAGGTACGAGTTATTAAACGTATAATTATTATTTATAGGCAAAAAAAAAAAAAATTCGTCGGCGAACTGTCATAACCTTAAAACAAGCCTTAAAAATTATTGTTACACAATAAATCCAAATTAACTTTAATTTACATGTTTATAGGGAAACGTGGGTCAAGATGAATTATTTTACTTACAAAAATAATAAAATTATATCAAGCGAGTTATATTGTTACGACAGAAAAACTGTGAAACTA